>LR749498.1:5521251-5523751 GCA_902729485.2 Mus minutoides | reverse complement strand
CATAGGCAGTGTGGCATTCACCGGTCCACGTGAGCATCGTGAGCATCGTGAGCATCGTGAGCATCGTCAGCATCGTCGTCGTCTCTCTCTGGAAGATCCTATGTGTTCTCTACTGAGGACTCTTAAGAAATCTGCAGAGACAGAAACCTGCTTCAATTTACCAAGTCATTTCCCAAACTCCTCTGAGTACAGAATCAGGCATTGGGGAGATGGGGGATCCCCAAGTCTATGTGGCAGTATCGATTTTTTTCCCCAGGATGCTTGTCTTGCTCACAAGCTCTCAGAAGCTATTTTCTGTACCCTAAAGGCACAGTTCCCCAGTCTGCAGGCCTGTATATGGGGTGCCATGAGACCGGCACTGCACGCTTTGCCGGAACCTATTTCCAGTCATTGCATAACATCTGTGTGAACAAGGGACATCCCACCCACCAAGTCCACCAAGATGGCAGTGTGTGTGTGAAAGAAGAGTGTCTCCTGCCACAGAGACAGCAGGCAGTTACAGTACAGCATGACGAATGTGTATCCGAAAGGACAAAAGGCCTCCCTTCCAAGGAGGCTTCTTGCAGGAAGTGACACATCAGCTGTAATTGAAAAGATAAACAAGAAGTTTATGAATGGGGAGGTGTGGGGTCCCCTTGGAGCTTGGAAGGACCAAATGGTCAGAGTGAGCTTTAGGGAGAACAAATGGCTGGGACCCAGGCAGCTGGAAGGAGCAGGGGCCAGACTGCCTAACGAGTTACTCTGGCCTCTCTCCAACCAACAAGGTATGGAAGGTCCCCAGAGGGGTGTTGGGATTTCCCCTGGGTGTGAGGCAGAGAGGATATACATAGGTCACAGAGGTGGAGGTAAGTAACTCGGACCACTAGGGACAAAGTTCTGGTGGCACTGACCACCTGTGGATCATGGGTAAGATGACACACTCTTTATTCTCCCAAGAGGAAGAGTATTTCCCTTGCCTCTCGAGCTGCACCTAGCCCCTGGGTCACCATCAGCATCCTCGACAATGACTTCTGGCCTCAGAGCAGAGCAGCTCCTCCTGCGGTGGCTGGTGATAGACAGTAAATACGATGAGAGTACCACAGACACTATCCTGTTTTGGGGTGTCACCTATTCTGAGGGGTTCTCTGCTCACCGAGGTGAGGAACCAACCATTGCAGCCAGAGCGGAGCCATATCAGTTTCACAGCCCTGGCTAGAGGCTTGTAGGAGAGATGGATAGGCAACCAGTCAGTCTTCTCTCAGGTCCATCATCCCATTTGACCTCACCACATCCTTTGACACTGGGATGACTTCCTTACCCGCGAGGGACAGATGGAGACACTGCGGAGTCATGGAGGTGGTGATGCCTGACGTTCTGATTCAGACCGTGTGCTCTCTCTGCTTGCTCAGCTGTTCTGTTTGCAGAGCTCCTTGTAGCAGCAGCAAAAAACAGAAGCCCTATTCCCACCATATCTCCTCTGAGACCTGGCTCAGGTGGCCTGGGGGCCCAGAGGTAGGGGGCATGTTGATGGTACCTTGGAATGTCTGGGGGTGACTCTCAGGTCCTAGGAATAAATGGCTGGAATGGAAGTAGAAAATCTTCCTCTAGTTCTGGGAAACTCGTTTGTAATCACTAAGAGAACAACTTCCCAGAGAGCATGTGAGTTTTAGGACATTCTGGGACCCAGAGAAACTCTTGTGATAGCCCTCTTTCTGAGATAATTTTTCCTGTTCTATGATGACTTGGTTTTTTAGTACCTGCATTCAGATATCCTTGTACCCAAAAATTCTGTCTGAATCCCTCTAGCTGGGCCAGCTGCTAGGGTCTCTGGCTGCAATCCTTCCTGTAGCGCAAGGGACACTTCAGATGTCAAGATGTGTAGATAAAGCCTTAGCCTTTCCCTGGGGTGTATTCCTGGGATCTAGCCTGAGCCTGGCACACATGCATCAAGAAATATTTAATGAAGGAAGAAAGAGATGAGGGAAGAAGACAGAAGGCAGGCAGGAAGGAAGGAAAGGAGGAAGGAATAAAGGAAGGAAGGAAATAAGGAAGGAAGAAAAGAAAGGAACAGAGGATGAATTTACCTTCCTGTGACTGAAAAAACAAAACAACACCCCTAAGTTGGGAGAATGTTTGCTCTTGTCTGGGTGGCCACAGAGTCGGTCTAAAGGAAGGCTGAGCCTTGGACTCACAGTTCAACTGAGGCATACTGTGTTTCTATCTTTATCTGCCTGTATGAGCTGGTTGGAAGCCCATACTGTCAAGCAGCATTTTCATGAGCTAGGCAGTTAGGTTGCTGGACTTATATGTAAATCTCAGCCCAGGCCTGTTGATGCTGTGGAATACAGAAAACAATTATTCTAACAACTAATTTTTTTTTTGAGGATAATGTTTTCTATAAAATTTTTAGAATTGTGGGTAAGAAAAGTATGAAATAAGTGAGCAAACTATTATCCTGCCACACAGACTAGTGTACATCACAGCGGCGTCCACCTTCCTTGTTGTATGCTTGGTTGGTTCC
>LR749498.1:5488218-5521151 GCA_902729485.2 Mus minutoides | reverse complement strand
TTCCCTCCCCTCCTCTCCCCTCCCCTCCCCTCCCTCTTTGTCTCCCTCCCCACAACACATATGCATACCTTCAAAGTCTCAATATAACCTAGGCTGGCCTCAAACTCTTTCTGGGTCACTTAATTGCTTATCAGTATTTTTCTCTCTGTCAGTTATTTGGGAACTCATGAGAAATGAATCAATGTAACCTACAAACTGATTTTCAGTGCCACAAAAGCTTCACAGGGAACTGGAATAAAATGTAGTGTTGCAACTATTAGTCACTGAGTTAAGCATCTGTTGTGTGTGTGTGTGCAGTTTTTATTTTGTATTATGTGGACAGTTGCTTTTGTGCCATTGGATGTCAGAGGTTTTTGAAGAGCCCTCTGAAGATGCCCAGAGAGGTCTGTATCTATGGGGCCTAACAGATATCATGCTTTGCCTAGATAGCCTTATGCTTGCTTCATAAAAAGACCTTGGAGGTCAGCAAGATGGCTGAGATGCTTGCTTGCCTTGAAAGCCTGCTAATACCAGTTTGCTTCCCAGTACCTATGTAAAATGGAAAAACTGATTCGCACAGCATTGCCTTCTCATCAAGATACTCCAATCTGCCACCTCATACAAGACAATGCTTTTTTTTTTTTTTGATAGAAAAAAAGTGTCCTTGAAGTCCTCAAGGCTGTTTCCTGTAGACAAACTGCAGAAACATCTTTTATGTAGAGAGACTCTCAGCAACTCGGCCAGTGGAACCTGCTGCTTAGGGATCATTACCTGAAGGGTGATGGCACTGAATACTCACTAGGCAGAGGAGCCTAATGGTGAGAAATCAGTCTGCGAGAACACAGGCCAAGGAAGAGACTTGCTTATGCACACTGTCACAAGCCACAACCAAGCTGTGACATGACAGGGTTCCCAAGAATCTCATCTCACTCTCCCAACACCTTTTCTTTCTTTTTTTTGTTTTTGTTTTTGTTTTTGTTTTTCGAGACAGGGTTTCTGTATAGCCCTGGCTGTCCTGGAACTCACTCTGTAGACCAGGCTGGCCTCGAACTTAGAAATCCGCCTGCCTGCTTCTGCCTCCCAAGTGCTGGGATTAAAGGTGTGCGCCACCACGCCTGGCTTTTCAACACCTTTTCAAAGGGATACAGTCACTTTGACTCAAAAAAGCCTGTAACTGGAGGTCAGGGACAGAAATCAGCCTCATGCCAGGCTCTCCTTGGCTCTCCACTGTCATGGATAGACAGAGCGCTTTCCATCTTCAGTGGAAACAGCAGCATGTTCAGGAGTACTTGCTTGTCATACCAGCAGGATAAAGAGAACTTCGGGAGAGGTACCTTCTAGAATTTTCTGTTTCAAAAGTCCCTGTCCTGCAACAAACACCCAAGATGAAAAGAACTAGAAAGAAGTAACCTGGGGCTTTAGAAATAGCAACCAAGTCTTTGTCTTGAGTCCCAAAGCCAAGAACCCAGTTGTATTTTAATCTAAAATACACAGAGCATCTCCTTCACGCAGAGGGCCTCCAGACACGATAACCTCTTGGACTTGGACCCTCTACTACCCAGACACTGAGGTGTGGAACACGTAGTACAGTCAGGAGATTGGATTTCACAAACCACACCACTCCCTGGCCCTGTGGCCCTAAGACAAACGAAGGCATCTCTCCAACACCCAGTTAATTATTTGGTAAAGATAAAGATAGTCATATTTGTTCAAGCTAGGCCCTGATTAAAATTCCTGTGATGGTCCCAAAGGTTTTTGATAAACCAGTGAAGGAACATTTCCTTTGAGCAAGCTGTGATGAGCGCAAGCATTGTGGGAAGGAAAGATGGGTAAGGCCTGCAACTTCTCAGGCTAATATTCATTAGTAGCTAGGATCTGTCTGGCTTCCTCGTGCTTAAAGCAAGGTTCTGAGCTCCCATTGCATGAACTTAGAGTGTCTTCTGTTCGACTCTGGTTTGCTGTCACTGGGATTAGAGATATACTGCCATGGTCAGCTTTTTGTGGGTGTTCCTGGGATCCATCCCCAGTCTGCATGCCTGTGTGGCAAACACCTTGGAAGACTGCATGGTGGAGCTGTCTTTCCAGTCCCCTAGACTCTCTCTTCTTGGAGCTGAATATGCTTCATCAGAATCAATGGTGCAAATCCATTAGATCAAGCTTTCTTTCTTTTTTTTTTTTTTAAAGATTTATTTTATTTATTATATGTAAGTACACTGTAGCTGTCTTCAGACACTCCAGAAGAGGGAGCCAGATCTTGTTATGGATGGTTGTGAGCCACCATGTGGTTGCTGGGATTTGAATTCATCACCTTCGGAAGAGCAGTCGGGTGCTCTTACCCGCTGAGCCATCTCACCAGCCCCAGATCAAGCTTTCTGTTAACCCTTCCTGCTAGTGGGCAGACTCTCTTGACCATTGCCTGCCAAGGAAGCAGCCACGTTTTTACAGGTAGATTTTTGTTTTTTCTATTAATTAATGGAGAATCAGCCAGAGACCCTTAAACTCTCTGGATCACAAAACCGTGGACAGCCTATCATTGAGAAGGCCTTGGGGGTTTATATATCCACAGTCCTCTGGTTTACAGAGGAGTTGGTGTATCGTAAGAAGGGACTTGAAGGCTGTTATAGAACAGAGATGGCCTTGGCATTGTGACTTCGTCCTTTGACTCAATAGAAACTTCTTCCAGGACTTCTCAGGACCAAGTCAGTGGCCCGGCTTAGATATCTTGGGTTTCTCAACTGGGCTCTGAAGCAAGTGGACAATTTAAAGTATCCCCCGCTGTAGTGTTGATGGGCTCCTGACTTTTCTGAGATTTCAAGTGCCTTCCAGCTCCGATTCTCCCACGGCGCTCCCTCCAAGGGGAAGAGCACAATGGCTGTTTTCATGGACACACTCGTGGGCAGAGCAGGCATCGTCAGCCAAAGTGGCCCTGACATTCTTCCTTCCCAGCGTGTAGGTGGATACACTTCCTTTCCTCCTCCAGCTGTGTGATTGTGAGCCTACTGGAAAAATTAGGTACCCTGCATTTGGATAATGGCATGGGTGACATTGCCTGTGCAAGTACCTTGTTCTGGATGAGACTGACTCCCAGCTGGCATCTCTGAGCACAGAAAAGGCCCTGGCTTCCTTCCTCCTCCACTAAACCCAGCTTGGAGAATGGGGTTCTGGTACTATAGACGCCAGCAGGAAACAAATAACTGTGACATTTCTCTAAGTGAGGAAGGAAAGAAAACATGTAGGCTCTGGAGAGCCCCCAGCTCCTGGGTTCTTCAGCATTGGAATAACACGCAGAGCTATGGGCTCTTATATCTTTACCAAGCTCCTGAAGTAGGTACTTCAGCCTTAATCTGCAGATGCAGGGATTTGGGGGTTAGCCAGGGCTGCAGGCTTGCAACTGGTATCTGGGAGCCAGACCCAAATCGCGGTTGTGTTTGATTCTCCAGTGCAGCCCTATCCCTACCCGCTCCCCTGACCGAGTCTACCTCACACAGTGCGGTGTGGAAAGGGTGTTTTGTTGTTGTTTTTGCTCTTGTTAGCGTTTAACTATCCTGGAAGGAACAAAGATATTCTAAAGAGACACTTGTGCCCCTCCCTTTGGCTATCAGACCAATGAAATGCTGGGCCCCCACGAAATTGGAATTTCCCCAGAGATTTCACGCTGGGAGAAGAAAAAGGATGAAGCCTGTTGCCAAGTCCGTGGAAGAGATTTCGCACAATTCTGACAACTTGTCAGACCACCTTGCAGGAGAGACAGGAGCTGAGACAGTGGTGGGTCGATGAGTGGGAGCACACCTTGACTCGGACTGCTTAGTCATGCATACCTCTTGTCCTGTATTTAATCCTATGCCCCATGTCAGGACCCTAAAGTTGCTGGTGGTAGAGGGTAGTGGTGGTGGTGGTGGTGGGAATCACTGGTCCTTTGCATCCTCAATATGACAATGAACAACATTTTCTGTTGCCCATAAAGGATAGTTAGCTGAATCTACCTCATTCGGGCCACCAGGGCCCAGGATGACCCTCATGACTTTAGTATCAAGTGTAAGGTGGTGCTACCGAGGGGGTCTGGCATCAACCCTGGTGGTCCTCGAAGACTTGTATCCCTGGTATGTTTCTGCATCTGTGTATCCCAGAGGGAGGCCTTGTTCCTTTCGCACACGGAGGCCAACTCACAGCTATGCCTTGGGATGGACCCACTAAAAGGGTACCTTTTCAGTTCAGACAACAGTGCTATGGGACCATGGTGGTTAATACTGTCACTTTGTCAGGTTCCAGGAGATAAAACAAGAAGGTTTTGTCTGTGAGAGAGTTTTTAAAGTTGGGTTAACTGAAGTGAGAAGACCCACCTCAACTGTGGGTAGCCTCCTATGGGTTGGGATCCTTGTATAAATAACGTAGAAGAGCGCTGAGTATCAGCTGTGAAGACCAGGCTACCCCAGCTCTAAGTTACTCCATATTGTATAAAGAGTGTATTGTAACACCTGCCTCATAGCTCCCTGCTTCCTGACTGTGGAAGTGATGTGGTCAGCTGCCTCACAGTTCTGTGCCTTCCATTGAATAATGGACTGAACCCTGAAGTGGGTGCCAGTAGAAACCTCAGGTTGTTCTAGTCAGATGTTTCTTTCCACAGCAATATGAGATGCAGATTCCAAACAGATTGATGGCAGCTTTTGATGAGCTATTTTGCTTTAGCTTTTCCGAGCCTCAGTTTCCTCCCTGGAGTGAGGATTTTACTGGGTTTACTGTCTTAGTTAGGGTCTCATTGCTGTTAAGGGATACCATGACCATGGCAACTCTTTTTTTTTTTTTTTTTTTTTGGTTTTTCAAGACAAGGTTTCTCTGTACAGCTCTGGCTGTCCTGGAATTCACTTTGCAGATCAGGCTGGCCTCAAACTCAGAAATCCACCTGCCTCTGCCTCCTGAGTGCTAGGATTAAAGGCGTGTGCCACCACGCCCGACTCCATGGCAACTCTTATAAAGGACATTATCATTATGGCAGGAAGTATGGCAGCATCCAGGCAGGTGTGACACTGGAGGAACTGAGAGTACTTATACCAAAGGCAGCTAGAAGCCTGGCTTCCATGTGGTTAGGAGAGGGGTCTCATTGACCCCTCCCACCTTAACGTACTTCCTTCAATGGGACCGCACCTCCTAACAGTGCCACTTCCTGGACCAAGCATATTCAAACCACCACAGTTAGCATTCTGTCTAAACTACACCCCAAAGTTACCTGGCAACAGCCCCGTAGGCCTGACACACTATAAAAGGGACAGCTTGTCCCCCTCCTCTCTCTCTTGTTCTCTTGTTTCTCTCTTGCCCTCTTGGGTTCTCCTCTCCCCACCCCCACGTGTTCATGTGTTCATGGCCAGCCTCTACTTCTCTATTCTCTTCTCCTCTCTGCTTTTCTCTGCCTCTACTACCCTCTTGACTCCCTTCTCCATGCCCTGAATAAACTCTAGTCTATACTATACTGTTGTGTGGTTGGTCCCTCAGGGGAAGGGACCCGTTGCCCCATACCTCACCATACATCCATAGAACATATCAGTTAAGTACCCATTACGTGTTGGGCTGTGAGATGTACCAGTTCTTGTGGAAGTTTTTACCCTGCTTTGCCTTCTGCCTTGCTCTTGTCTGGATGGTCTAGGTGAGGATTTGGTGACCTTCACACTACTGAGCTTCTTATGACCATTGCAAGGGAGAAAACTATGTGTAGGACACCTCAGGTTTGGGCACAACCTTGATAGTGTTGTCAACAAGGAGGTAGATACCAGGGGCTGGAGAGATGGCTCAGCGGTTAAGAGCACCTAGTGCTCTTCCAGAAGTCCTGAGTTCAGAGTTCAGTTCCCAGAAACCACATGGTGGCCCACAACCATCTGTAATGGGATCTGATGCCCTCTTCTGGTGTGTCTGAAGACAGCTACAGTGTACTCATCATATATATAAAATAATTAAATAAATAAAATCCTTTAAAAAAAGGTAGATACCGGTAGTTAGTATAACAAAAGTTATATTTTATTATGCTGAGGGTCATCACACAATGTTCACACTAAATTCCTAACTACAGTCCTAAGTCTACCTCGCCATGCCTGCTCACCTATGTGACATATCTTGGCTGAAGGTCAGGTCCTGTCTCTAATAGTCGTAGTCTCTGATTCAAGGAACACAATCCTGGGGCGACTCACTAGCCTCAGGGCAGATCAAGGTGACACCTCTCCAGATGTGCAGAGCAAAGCATTGCTTTTGGTCTCTGTTTACGTATTTGCTGTCCCATGGGTGTCGTGGGGTTCTGGGTGCAGCCTTAGGTGGAGTGGGGATTCACACCATTTTCACATGTCTCAAAGGCATTTTTTTTTACTCTGTTCATTACAGAGAGGGAGTGGAAAGCCTGTGGCTTGGATCTTGTGAATGCAACTGTCAGGAACTGGACATGACACCACAGACTTACTGAGGGCACTTTGCTCTGTGTCAGGCTAGCTTTCTTACATCCTCACGTTTGTAAAGTTAGGCCTCTACTACTGCCAGAGAATATCCACTGTGTCTCAGCCTAGTGAGCCCTCAGTACCCAGCACACCTCCAGCATACCTCAGGCGCTCTGCTCTGTTTTTCGGCAACAGATGGTTGACTGGGCGGGGTCCTGACCTTGCTCTGTCGCTTCTGGGCAGTTATGACCTTGGGTTGGCTCTGCCTTCCAGCGGCCCGAGTGCCATTAAACCTGCATCTTCTCTCACCTCATTATCACCTAGGCCTGAGGGAGCTTCACCTCTCGGCTGAGAACACCCAGCAGGGCCGAGGACTTCCCTGCCCTTCAGAGGAGGTGAGGCCCCTGCAGGTCTGATCTGGAAACACCCGGCACCTAGAGGGATTGTCAGCACTATAGGGTTGAGAAAGGCCACCTCTCCATCAGCTCATTTAATAGCCCTTGAAAGGCAGGGTGGATGAGCCCCAGTCCAGGGGGCCTCCATTTTCAGCCCCAGCCTCCAGCCTTTGCCTTTATCTCCTTGCAAAGATAACACCCTGCTGGCAGGAGCCATAAAGCAGGGAGAGGCTGACAGTTTAGGGTCCTGGGGCGTCAGAGCTTTGAACTCTGCCTTCTGAAGGGTTAGGGCTTGCTTTATGGCAAGGCGGCTTTGGGGAGGGGGATGGTGGGAGCAAGCCATTAGGGCGAAATAAGTCCCCAGGACCCTGGCTCTCGGCACCCTGACTACCAGCATGAAACAACAGAGCCCAGAGAAGTGGGCCCAGCAGAGGAAATGGTGTTTCATCCTGGCTTTATTGACTTGTAAACGACAGCATTAAGGATGAAGTCCTCACCTTGGCTGGAAACAGCTGTGCTGCTGCCTCCCCTAAATCTGTGGCTCGCTGGGAGGCTGCTGCAGGAGGCTTGCCACAGCGGGAGCCAGGTCAGGGGCTGCCCAGTTCTCTCCTTTGCCAAGCTGTGGGAAAGGGGCCTGTGATCCCTCAGAGAAAAAGGTTTACATGTGGAAATGTCATTGGCTAAAGCTTTCCTGAAAAGAGACCATTTTCCCCGGAAGTTCTAATAATCACCATTTGCAAAATCAATAGAGGCTTAGAAGCTGCGTGCTGTGGAGGGAGGGGAGGAGGAGTCGGAGGAAAGAGCAGAGAGAGGCTAGCCGTCAGCTTGGCTTCTTAGCTCCCGTGTGTGTGTGTGTGTGTGTGTGTGTGTGTGTGTGTGTGTGTGTGTGTGTGTAGGAACATGCACTGAGCCACCCAGGGCAGATATTCTTGCCTTAAAAACATGCATAATAGCTGAGTGATGGTGTCTCATGCCTTTAATCCAGCACTTGGGAGGCAGAGGCCAGCGGATGTGGCAGAGGCCAGCGGAGTTTGAGGCCAGTCTGCTCTACAAAGTGAGTTCCAGGACAGCCAGGGCCGTTACACAGAGAAACCCTGTCTTGAAAATCAAATCAAATCAAAACAAAACAAATAAACAAAGCAGACGTGGTAATACTCTTCAAAGGACGGCCAAATGGCCCAGGTAAGCTTGGGGGTTGGGAGCCCCTGACTCTGGGAGGGACTGGTGTTTTCTCTCTCCACTAACAGCACAATGGAATTAACCCCACAGGACATAGAAATACAGACTCTTGACCCCTCTTGTGTTTTCTTCTGTGGAATTAGGGACCACTGTGAAACCAAAGACTGGACTGCAAAGGTTGCAAGACCCCAGGAGCAGGCTAGCCCTAGCCAGGTCAGTTTGTGTGCGTAGCTCCTAAGAAGGAAGCTGTTGTAGACTAATTAATGAGAATGTTTTCAATTAATGTGTGATGGGAAATCGGAAGAGAAGCAAAAGGGAGAGAAGAATGAACCTAGCAAGAATGAGAGGAGGAAGGTCTTCAGAAGGGAAGGAAGGAGGGTGGCCACAGGGTCACTTGTTCCCCGACCATTTGCTGACTCCATCTGGGAGTCCTGAAAACACCCAGGAGAACCCAGGGGAGGCTAGCTCAGGCTGCATCGTCTGTTTACTAATGAATAAGAAAAATTTCCTTCTGGCCAAGTTCTTTGCTCTAAGGGGGAATTAAACCCTTTGTGCCTTTATATTCTGAGGGGTGTGTGTGTGAACATGTTTTTATGTTTTTCCAAAGCTGAGAAGTGGCAGTGCCTGGGTACCTTGTTTGCTTCCAAAGTTTACCCTGTGTCATAGGGTTCAAGAGCTGACTGGGGTTCTCTAAGACTGTGCAGGAATCCCCACGGCAGTAGGGTCTGAGGACTTATGGCCAGATACTGCCATCAAAAGAAACCCTTGGAGATGCAGTTCTTACAATGATATGCAATCTAAAACGGTTAATTGGGCCACAGAGATCCTTGTATTTAGCTGACAGATGACTTCATTCTGTAAATAACAAGCAAAGAGACATATAAACAAACAAGCAAAAAGGAGGCTCTGATCCAGCCGCACCGCGGAGCCTCGCAGGTGGGAAGCGCTGAGGATCCCAAGATCCTCAGACCAAGTCCTCTGGGCACTTAGCGTTTGGAAATCATTGACAGTCACAACCAGACCTTCTTTATCCTTCCCTCCCTCCCTCCCTCCGTCCCTCCCTCCCTCCCTTTCTCCTCCCTCCCTTTATTTCAAGATTTTCTTTTTAGGAACTGGAGACATGGTTCAGTGGATACAAGTGCTTGCTGCTCTTGCAGAGAACCCAGGTTCAATTCCCAGCTCGCTCATGACTGGTAGTAGTAACCTTACTACCTCAGTGCACTGTTCTGGCCTCTGTAGTAGGAATCATACGTGTGGTATACTGATGCATATGCAGATAAAACATCCACACACGTAACATAAAAATAACTACTTTTTTGGGAGGTTAAAAAAAAAGTCAGGTGCCGGAGGAGGCTGTAAGATGCCTTCTCTGAAGCTGGAACTGGAGGTGATTGTAGGTCACCTAATTTGAGTACTGGGAAATCCACTCTGGGTTTCTGTGAGAGCAACTGGGTCTCCTAACCAGGGAGCCATTTCTTAGGCCACTGCCATTAGTTGTTTTTTTAAGGACATGTGACAGAGAAGACGAAAGACAGGGGACAAGTCCCATCATCTGGAATTTGTTAGCCGCTTACAAGGAAAGTAATCTTAGCTAAGGAGTCCCCGTGGTCCCCTCGCATCTGTGATTCTGCCTGGCTTTGAAAGGACTTAGATGCTTTCGTGTTACAACCTTCTCTTCCTGCTCGACAGGGTTATCACTATGTAGTGTGGGCTGGCTTGGTACTCACTATTTATTCCAGACTGGCATAGAAATTATGGCACTCCTACCTTTCCCTCCCAAGTGTTGCGATTATATATACATGGCAGAAGATGCTCGACTTGGGTACTTAAAAGTGTTAGGGATTAATTTAAAAATTTTTTTGGTATTAGAATAAATGTTCTGTATCACATTTCCTATACTTTAGTGAATAATAATTCTATAATTTTTCTGTACATTTGGATCCATGCCCAATGTTTATTATCTGTGCTTTAACAATTTTTATTACATTTGCTTGTTTTTTTGGGTGCATGTGTTTATGGGGGTTAGCATTTGGCCATGAGTGTGTGAAGATCAGAGAACTTAGAGAAGTCTCCATCTTCTGCCCATCATGTGGATCCTTGGGATGACACTCAATTCATTATGCTTAATGGTAAGTGCTAAGCCAACTGGACAGCTTATATTCACCGCCTTTTCACTGTCCTTAAACACATCTTCCATATTTAAAAACCTTGCTAGACCTCTTGCCCTGAGCAAGGCACCTTTTTTTTAAAGCCCAGGAGCATCAGGCTTTGTTTCCTCTGTACGAGGTGTTGGCCCTTCACTTTCAACAGGTGAGGATCAGAGGCAGGGAGACTTTAGGCTGAGCCTGCCCATCCGTTCAGAGTCCCTCTGCTTTTGCCCCACAAATTGGGTTTCAGTTTGCCCACCCACTTTTAAGCCTCCAAGAAGAGCCAGGACAAAGGTAGAGAGTGAGGGAGGAGGAAGGAAGGTACTTACCTTTGGGATGAGGGAGGTCTTGTTGGTCTGTTATCCCCCCCCCCCAAATATTCAAGGCCTCCTGAGGATTGCTTCCTCAGGCAGCTTCCCTCCTGCCAAGATTTCCTGGTAATCCTTGTAAGCATCCCTCCAGGGCCAGAGATTCTAGGGAAACTGTGGGCAGGGACGGGCGGGAGTTCCCCTGAATTGGGGCCCATACCTGCCACATTGCATTCTTCAGGATTAAAGCCTCCTATTCTCTTACAAATCACTGGTTCAGGCCTCAATTATCCAGATAATTGAGCCGCCTGGCCCTTCATTTTATTGGCACGGATGGCATTTATGTGTAATCTGAGAATATTCTGTTATGGAGTTTCTTCCTAAAGCATTCTTTCTAACCTTCTTTAAGAAACAAATTTCTTGTTGCCATGGAGATCATCTTTTGGTTAATTTTATCGGGTTTAGGAGCCAGGGCTGGAAGTATCCTCTCTGCCTTGTTTCCTGGGCTCTTTACCTTGTAGCATCCCAGTGTGCCTTGCTCAAAGGGGGCACCCAGGTCGCCCATCCTTTAGAAGCTAGTTTGGCTTTGATTTAAGAAGACTTGGCCCCTTTCACTGATTAGGCGTAGCCTTGACATCACCTGCACTTTAAAAAATTGTTTTCATGCGAACATGTAGAACAGAGAGATACAAAGCTGATATGTTTTGTTAACTCCTGCTTTCTGGGACCGATTTGTGAGAGAGCACTAAGCCGAGAGGTTGCCAGGCGACAAGGCCTTTGAGATGGAGAAGAGAAGAAGAGGATGTCTTCAGCATCAAGTCCTGCTGTTCTCAATGTGCACGGGAGTTAGGAGAGCACCCACGGAAGTCTGAAGACTCCAGTATCCCAGGTCGGAGAGTTACACAGGAACGTGCAGCAGCACAAATGGAGAGAGTTTACTGGGAAAGAGAAAGGCTCTCCCGAGAATGAGAGTGGGTTAACAAGACAGGGAAAGGCACACACTCAAAAGTGCTGGACCAAAAGGCTTAGGACCCTTTATGGGTGGTTGATACAGCACCTACTTCTTCCACATAAGTGTGTGTGTGTGTGTTTCCGAGATGTTGTTTTTCTGTGTAGCCCTGGCTATCTTATAATTCACTCTAGACCAGGCTGGATTTGAAATCACAGAGATCTCCCCGCCTCTGCTGGGATTAAAGGCATGTGACACCAACGTCTGAAATATCGTTGTATTTTGTGAGCTTTTTTCCCCCTGAGCATTCTCTGTCGCATGTAGGCCAAGTGAGGAAGGGTTTACAGTCCTCTCCCAGTTGGCTTCTCTCGTACACTTACCTTGATGGTCTCTCTTGCCACCCAACCCCTCTTTGTGATGTCCCAGGGGAGCCACGACAGCAAATTTGAAATTTATCTCCCAGGGAGTTTACCATCTGGGGGGAATTAAATGGCTTCAGAGGGACTCCAGGATCCTCTCAAACACTCGGGTATTGGGAGTTAATCTAAGTTCTCAGATCTGGCCGTGAGTTTGAAATCACCAAAGTCTCAGTCCGCACTCTCAGGATCAAGTTCAAGTCAAGTGTTCCTGAGCTGATTCAGGCACGGGCCTTATTTCCCTCTGCAGACTTTGAGCCATTTGCAGTTCTAAAGTGTCCCACTCTTCTCCCTGTCTTGCCTTCTCTGCTCTGCTCTGGAGATTGACTGCCCTTTCACCTTTATACCTGCTTGGACCGGTTTACTCTCAAAGTTTCCTCAGAAGCCACCTGCTCTGAGATACCGTTGGCGGGACTGGGTTTCCTTGTTCCTAGGAGCCTGTCACAGCATGTGATTATCTGTATCGGCACCATCTTGTCTACTGGACCACGGAGGGACCCCGGGGCATCTTCGGTTCATCTCTGGATCCTAGATGGCACCGCAGCACCTGGCTTGGATGAGGCAATGGATGTCAGGCGCCATCAACAGTGCCTGCAGCTAACAGAGAAGAGCCTACTGTGCACCAGGCCCTGTGCCGACACGTCACCTCAGCATTCCTACTGATTCTTGGAGGATAGTACCTACATTTTACTCCAGAGGGAACGGGACACAACAAAGAAATTTGCAAAGGTCACAAGAGAATTAAGAGGTCAATTCAAACCCTGGAAGTTTTCCTCCACATCCTTCATTTCAGACAATAGTGGTGGGGTTCAGAACATGCTACCCCAAAACACGTCTGTCACTTTGGCACGTGAGAAAAATAGAGAAGCAGGAAGACTTTCTGATCCCCACTCGCCTTGCTTGCAGAATTCCCCATCTCTTCTCTAAAGTAAGTCATAGCATCCCTACTCAGGGTGGGGTGGGGTGGGGTGGGGTGGGGTGGGGTGGGGTGGGGTGGGTGTGTCTCTCTTTAAGACAGGGTAGAAACACAAGGGCATTTGGAGGACCATGAGAAGGAAAAGGAACCCCTCACCCTGGAGACTAGTTGAAGCCTCTTTCCATAGAGAAGGTAGAGTTTCAGTGCAATTAACAATCGCTTAAGGGCTTTCTCCTGACCCAGCTGTTAAGTCTGGAATTTCCTAGGAATCTCACCAGAAACCCTGGATACGGGGACAGATTAAAACCGCTTGTGCCACTAGTGGCTCCTGCCAGACCCACTGGATAGTCTGTCTCACCAATCAAAAGAGAGAGAAAGGAGAAGATGCTTCCAAAATGTATATGAGTAATGCTAAAATAGTTCACGGCAGTTTTCCCTTGAGAAGCCCACAGTCACACTTGGTCATGACTTACGTTGTCTCTGAGTGCCTCTCTTCCTTCTAACCCTTGCACTTAACGTCTCTACTAAAGCATGTTTCAGGGGCTGGAAAGATAGCTCAGTATTTAAGAGCATCGTTCCCTCTTTCAGAGAACCAGGGTTCAATTTCCAGTACCTACATGCTGACTCACAACCATCTGCAACTTTAATCCTAGGAGATCTGATGCCCTCTTCTGGCCTTTGAGGGTATCAGGTGCGCACATGGTACACAGATAGACATGCAGACAAAAACACATGTACACATTACATTAATTAATTAATTTTAAAATATCTAGTAAAATCTCCAAAAAAATTTCATATTGGCTAGTCCTGAAATTCCCCCTCAGCCTCCTGAGTTCAGGGATTTAGAGGTGTGCACCACCACACCTGGCTAATCACAGGATACCTTCCAAGGACAAACAGGCAACAAATGATGGAGTAGATTTAAAACAACAAAATTCACAAAAATTGCACTGGAGTGTCTGGTTCTGAAGTTGAAACTCTTGTTGAAAAAAAAAAACCCAGAAAAATAAAAATTTGAGCCCTGTTTATAAATGTCTTAAGACATTTTCGGTCATATGCCTTTGTCAATTTTTTCATCCTCCTTAGAAGTGTTTGAATTCACGGACAGCTTCTACTGAATGATGCAGATCCTTCCCACCATCCCTGAGTTTTCTCCGTATGCCTAGCATGTGCAACAGACTTGTCGTTTCAGGGACAGATGCCTCCCAGGTGCTGACACGGTCTGCATAGGAGATGCCCGTAAGTGGCCATTATTCGGAGTGGATGGCCTTGTTCCCTCAGTGGGAGCTTGGGAAACCCCTTGAGCCTGAAAGTGGGTGAGAGACCAGGGTAAAAGTTGGCCTTATCATGGCTCTTCCACCTTTGCCTTTCCACTGTACAGCATCTCCCTTGCGGATAGCTTGACTTCAGAGTCATAGAACTGGGTGAGAGGTAAGCAGGGCTCACCTAGGGAGCAAATGCTTCGAGTTGCCTCCCTCGTCTTTCCTGATCTCCTCTCTCCTGCTTATATCCGATGAGAGACCATAGAGAGTAGACACATTTGTGGACACATCTCAGTTACTTTTGTGTCCCCTCCTGCCCCTGTCCCAGTCCTCAGAGCACATAGTTAGGTCCTCCTATATTTTGTGTTGTCTCTCAGCTGTGCAGGTACGGGTCAAGTTCAGTTTCCCCAGGCAGTGACTGTGTCAATGTCCTCAGTGTCTACTGAAATCCGGCACAGTACAAGTGTTTAGAACACACTCAGCGAATGAATGAATAAATAAATATATGGAAAACAAAGGAAGACAGTGACAGATTTTCTTTTATTTTAAAGCTCAACTCAGTGGAAAGTAGGTCTTTATTTAAGGACTTTTCATTTGCAGCTCATGGGAATTCGGAATGAAGCCCCAAGGTCGTGAGTGTCTCTATTTTTGTTTTGCTTATTATACTTCTCTTTGGGGTTATTTACTGATTTATTTTAGCTTTCTTTTGTGGCTTGGTTGCTGCTTTCTTTGTTTTAATTCTGCTGTGGTTTAAATTGAGGCTCCTTTGGAGGTAATGAAAAGACTTCAAACTAAAAGCCTGGGGACCCTGGTTCTAATTTCACTGTCACCAACTAGATGGCCTTAGAGACAGCCCCCCTTGAGTCACGGTGTTTGCTTGTTTACACATAAATCTGTAAGATGTGGTATATAGGTGGGGTGATCTTGATCGTCTTTGTTCTGCTGAAGGTTTTGAGGTCTGATTGAGCAGAGAGGAAATAGCTTTTCATTTTGTTCTGAACCTGTCTGAACTCAATGACATGTGTGTGACATGTACTAGTTTTTAAGGTTAAGAGTAATTCTTCTAGGCCATTGGGATGAGCAGAAGATGATGAGCTATGTCATGAGAGGACCTTCTCTGCTGAGATGGTGACAGGTATCAGGGTCTGTGTCCTGAAGCAGCTCAGCGATGAGGAGCGAAACATCTGGGCAGAAAGAAGGGACGCTGCATCTTCAGGTGTGGCCAGGTCACAGGTCACAGGCTTCTGTGCAAGGGTTGGCAGGTTGGACTTGTCTCAGAACTGAAGGGAAATCTTCAAAAGGCTTACAATGGGAGAAAGGTGGCCTGTTGTACAGTGGAACGGGGTGGAAGACACTGGAAGCAGGGACCAGCCAAGAAGAGTTTCAGGGATGGTAAATAAGAGAAGGGGGCCCTAAGTCACGGCAGTGGGACAAGAAGGGGAGAGGTGGGACAAAATACTCTAACAGAGCATCTTCCTAAATCTTCTAGGCATGCTTAGGAAGGACGATGCTACTGTTCAGTTTTAGTTTAGGCATAAGGCATGGGGGATACAGAGTCAAAGACAATTTTTCGGAGTCCTTCCTTGGATAGAGTTTCCATCTCACTCAGAGAACACAGCTCATCGGGAGGAGAATGACTTAACTGGGCCGTGAAGGTTGACAGTGGCCTCATGACTATGAGACTGCTTCCTAGGCAGCTGACGTCCTAAGGTGGAATGAGGGGTGGTGACAGGTAGATATGGAGGTTAGTGATCCTGACTGGAATAGGCCAGTCCTGAGGAAGCTTTTAGAGTAATAAGACAGTGGTCTGACTCAAAACTGAGAGAGGTATCTCTATTTGAAGGGACAAGCAGTAGGACCCAGAGGACATGACTTCAAAAAAAAAAAAAAAAAAAAAAAAAGAGTGGTTAATCTTGATTTTTAACTTGTTGGGATTTGAAATTATCATGGAAACAAATTTTGGGGGTATGTCTGAGAGGAATTATCTAGATTAGATTAATTGAAAAGGGCGTTGAAAAGGGGGGAGGTCCATCATGAAACTAGGATGGGGTCCCAGGCTGACTAAAAAGGAGAAAGCTAGCTGAGCAGGGCATCGCTCTCCCTCTGCTTCTGGACTGTGAACACAACAGGACCAGCTGCCTCAGGCTGCTGATGTTACCACACCTTCCCCTTCCTAACAGTTGGAGCTTGGGACTTTGAGCCAAAATAAACCCCTCCTTAAGCTCCTTCTGTTAGAGTATTTTGTCCCAGCAACAAGGCAAGTAAGGAATACAAGAGTCCATCACTGTAGGACTCCTGTAAGATAAGAGCTGAAAGTGTTCTATTGTGCTTGCTAAGTGAGTGGTTCCTGGAGACCTGGGTTGTCATTAGAGGCTGAGGACAACCATCAACCTGACAAGAGAATGGCTCACATGGACAGGAAGTTAGAGACTGTTCTATTTTGAGAGGGTCGTAAATACACTCTGTGATAAAAAGGAGAACAGAGGAAGGAGTTAAAGACTGTGTGTGTGTGTGTGTGTGTGTGTGTGTGTGTGTGTGTGTGTGTGTGTGTGAGAGAGAGAGAGAGAGAGAGAGAGAGAGAGAGAGAGAGAGAGAGAGAGAGAGAGAGAAATGAGTCAACATGTCAGAGGAGACAGGAAGGGATGAGTGGCAGAGTCAACCAGGTACAAGAGGTACAAACATTTGCAGAAGAAAAAAAAAAGAAGGCTCTTTCCTGATGGCTTCAATGCTCTTGCTTTAGACAGCAGGAAGGATATCTGTAAAAGCACAGGATGGGGACTTGAACTACGGGCTTACAGTGGAGGCGTAGAGTAGTCTGAGGACTTGAACTACGGGCTTACAGTGGAGGCATAGAGTAGTCTGAGGACTTGAACTACGGGCTTACAGTGGAGGCGTAGAGTAGTCTGAGGACTTGAACTACGGGCTTACAGTGGAGGCGTAGAGTAGTCTGAGGACTCGAACTACGGGCTTACAGTGGAGGCGTAGAGTAGTCTGAGGACTTGAACTATGGGCTTACAGTGGAGGCGTAGAGTAGTCTGAGGACTTGAACTACGGGCTTACAGTGGAGGCTTAGAGTCGTCTTTGAAGAATAATGGGAGCTGGCCAAGGGTGGATTGAGAGGTTGTTGAGTACCCTCTGAGGTTGGCCATTAACAATTGTGTTGATAAAGCAATGGCTTGCGCAGTTGTGACCTTGTCTCTGGTCTGGTAGACTTTGACCTTGAGAAACAGAAGCAGAGAAAAACCTCAGAGACAGTGGCGAAGTTTTGCTACATCTATTTGGGATATGTAAAGATGTTAGCTAGTAGCTGGGCATGGTGGCACACATCTTTAATCCCAGCACTTGGAAGGCAGAGGCAGGAGGATTTCTGAGTTCGAGGCCAGCCTGGTCTACAAAGTGAGTTCCAGGACAGCCAGGGCTACACAGAGAAACCCTGTCTTGAAAAAACAAAACAAAACAAAACAAAACAAAACAAAAGAAAAAGACATTAGCTAGTGAGATGTAGGCTCCCTGTGCAGTACATCTCTCTACCCATCTGATCAATGCCACCATGGCTAGGCCCTATATTAAGTGAAAGAGATGGTGACATAAATAGATCCAACATGGCACTGGAGGAACATATGATCTATGGACCTATGGGAACAGCATTTAGTCGCTAGACTTAGGATCCAATTCAATGTCTGCTCCTTAGCAGCCTGTGTCTGGAGGCCCCACTGACTGCTTGCCTTAGCTTCCAACTCTGTCATTGACACTAATGGAATTTACCTCTCGCCAATGGGGAAGAATTGATGGAGTTTTCTGACTGTCTTTAGAAAGCACGGGAGAGGGATAAATCAAGACTCAGTATCGTTCTTCTTGGACTCTTTGAAGTCCTTAGACTGTCTGTTTCTACAACAATGGTCATCATTGGGTCTGCCGGCTGTGGGATCTGGTGCCAAGGTCTTTATGAGCAAAATCTCCCTGGCCCACACTATTGCACTCTTCAGTTGGTGTTTGTGATGCTGGTCTGTGCCCAGCTGAGTCAGGAGCTAGCCAGTGGTCACGGTCACAGTGATAGGTTATCAGAACATTGCCACAGACCACACAGACAACTGGCTGGAGCTCTGTTGCTGTCTGCCCTGCTACCAATCAGTCACAGTGACCTCCTCCCAGCTGGTCCTTTCTCAAGGCCTACAGAAAGGTCTGTGGCCAGGTTTGATGTTTACGTCATTCTGCAGGTTCCCTGCCTGGGAAACAAAAGTACACATGACTCTGTGGCCTCTGCTTTAGGGAAAATGAGGGCACAATTGGATGTCTAGACTAGAGCAAAGAAGGTGGGGAAGGAACATGTCATGGAGACAAACTACAAAGCAGAAAGGTACTCAGAAACACTCAGGGTGGTCATAGGACAGTAACACTACTGATATTGCTTAGAACCACTGACTTTAGGTCAAGGCTTTGCCACAGTCGAATTCTCTAACATCTCTAATTTGATCCTAATACTAATTCCCAGATAGAGAAGCTGAGGTCCAGAGAGAGTGAGCAGAACTGTTGTTCGGAGTCTACCCAGCAGCCAGGTCAGAATCAGCCCTTAAACAAGGTTCATATTCCAAGTCGTTTATTATACATGGGAAGAGCTTCTGAGGTCTGCCTTGGCTAATTTGCATAATTCATTTTTAGAACATTAATTAGCCGGGATGTGTAATAGTTCTTGTGCCAATTTGTGTTTCAATTTCAAATGCAAATACAAATTAGCAAATGTTCTTCCCTCAGTACCTAAGGAGGAAGCATTTGCTGTGCCAAGTGAGTATTAGTCTTTACATTTCCGAAGTCATCACTGATAGCAATATTATCCTCTCATTTGCACGAATTGGGGTGGGGGCGATGCTCTAGTTTGATGGGGGCCTGATAAGTGAGAGATAATTCTCTTTCAGCAAAAGAAAATAGTGTGTTAGGTATCAATCTAGCATTCATCCTTCCGTTCCTTTATCCATCTGGTAGATAGCACCGAATACCTGTTTGTGGAGAGAGAGAGAGCAAGAGAGGGGGGAGGGGGATGGAGAGAGAGAGAGAGAGAGAGAGAGAGAGAGAGAGAGAATACCTAGGAGCTCACATACTTACCAGAAGAGCAAGCCATGTAAATGATAAATATATGACATCCTGCTGGTCTTTGGAATAGACCTACAGTAAGGGATGAAGCAGGAAGACCAGAGGATGCCATCGAGAAGGGAAGTCTGGAGAAAGACAGATAAAGGTGGGCTGTGATGGCAGGAGTGGGAGTGATGATGGCAGGGGGCTGCCATGAGCGAAGACTCAGATACAGGCCTGGTGCCCTTGCAGTATGCAAGTCTTTTTGTATTGCTGCAAGTAAGATCTCCTAGCAGGTGTGTGATCAGAAGTAAGGCAATGAATAGACGAATCCTGTGCCACTCGGAGTTCAGCCATTGTCAGGGGTTGGTGGGACTGGTACATTAGAAAGCCCCTTGGGAAGGTTGAGTGGAAAATGTTCCTGAGGAGGAGACTTTAGACTAAGTTGAAGAACTTTTGAAACAATCCAGCAATTAAAGTAGAGAGGATGGGACACCACAAAGAAATTCCCTAGGAACCAGGTCTGTTGGCATAGTGTCTGCAATACCAGCATTATGTAGGCTAAGAAGTATATGGTCTGGGTCAGCCTGAGCTACATAGCAAAACCCTGTTTCAAAACATCAACTTCCCCAAAGCAATACCATGCAAAAGTTCAGGAATATCAGCATTTGGTAGTTAGTACAGTGTGGGGAAGAGAGGAAGTCTAAAGGTGGTGGTCCTCAGGGTTCCTGCTGCTATAACCCTTTAATACAGTGCCTTACATTGTGGTGACCTCCAACCATAGAATTAGGCTTGTTGCTACTTCATAATTGTCATTTTTCTACTGTTAGGAATCATAATGTACACAACTGATATTTCTGATGGTTATATGTGACTCCTGTGAACGGGTCCTTGACTCCCAAAGGGGTTGTGGTCCATAGGTTGGGAGCTGCTGTCTTAGGGATTATGTGTTTTTTATATGATTGCCTGTCATGTGGGGGATCCCAGTGTTTCAGGCCCATGGAAATAGGAAAGCCTTTGCCTGGAGGAATAAAAGTGCTTGAGGAATGGCTGACCTTTAGCTAAAAGCAGTGTATGCATTACAGTATCAACCATAGCTTCCTCTTCCAGACTGCTGCTCCCTTACAGGGGCTCCTGCTGAGATGGGCTAGCCTGCTTCCTTCCTTCTTGCTGTGTATAACAAATCTCTCAGTTTCTGGTGTGTGGCTGCTTTCTCTCCATCAGAGCACATGGCCCACCTGGTCTCAACTTTTCTATATATACATCTTTTAAAATATATTTAGTATTTGTCACTCCAGTTAAATTAACCTCTAAGTCATGCAGGTCATAGCAGTATGGGGTCATGCTTTGAACATGGCCTGCTGTTTCTCAAGCCCAACTGTGACCTAGGCCAGACTTCTTTAGTGTGCTCCTCCCCAAAACGTCCATCTTAATAAAATTGCTACCATCTTCTGAGTGTGCTGTTCATACAGTACATGCTTAATGAGTAGTAAGTATGAGCTGGGGTGTAGCAAACATGGCAGACTGTGTGCCTAGAAAGCAGAAGGTCCTGGGTTCCAATCTTGATCACCACAAAAACTTGAAGTGGGGTTATGTGCCTGAGATTACCAGTACTTAGGAGATAGAAGAATTCCAAGGTAGAAGTTCAAGGTCATCCTTAGCTATGTAGGGAGCTGGAGGCCAGCTGGGACACATGAGGCCTTTTTCTGTCTTGGTTGGGTGGTGGGGTTGGGGGAGGGATTGACAGGATGAATGTGGTGATGATGGTGATGGAGACAGTTACTTACTGGATATAAAAAGAGAGAGGAGCCTGGGGGTGGGAGGAGCCCAGATTTCTGAGCTGAACAGAGGGCATAGCATTAATTCTTAACTGATAAAAGGTACAGAGAATGAAGGGGGTGTGTGGAAAAGGCAAGAGGAGGCTTCTAGTAGAGAATCCACCTGAGTTCCAGAAGACATTGTCTCAAGACATAGCCTCCTCAGAATTGTCCACCCTGTCATAGCCTCAGCAAGTCCAAGTTTATACTTTCAGCATGGTATGAAGACAACGACTCATCTCATCTCAGTATCAGTTACTGGCGTGTCCTGGGATGCCCCAGAAATCCTGGATCCAGTCCAGGACACATTTATTCTGGGAGCAAAGGAGTTGACAGTCTTATTGTTGACAGACCATGCCTCCTTCAGAAGACAATGTGGGAATCCACACAGACAAAGGTTATTTTCAGGGACGAAGCTTGGGTCAGGGTGGGATGGCTGTGGAACCCAAAAGATCTTTAGATACATATGCTGACTAAAGCAAGGGGAAACTAGCTCCCACTCCATGTAGCTTAGCAGTTTTTAGAAAGCACTGCAAGAAGAATTGAATTTGGGAATCAGAAGAGGAGAAGGGAGAAGGAGGGGAGAAAGGAAGGAGGAAGAGGAAGAGAAAGAGAGACAGAGAGACAGATAGAGACTCAGAGAGACAGAGGGAGATACAAACACAGAGACAAATACACACAGAGAACCTTGTACTTTGGGAATGGGAAGACATGGCAAAGTCCCAAGCATTATTCAGATGTCACTGATGACTTGATTTCTTCCCTTCCTTCTCAACTGTTTCACTCTGTAAAAAAGAACAATAAATTAAGTTAGTTTCATTCAGCCAATCATGTATTAAACAGGCACTTTTTTTAAAAATTGACACGTTGTATACTAAAATCTAGAGATTAACAAAAGACTTAATCCCTATTTCTAAGACTGTTCACCAAAGAATGGAATAATTGTTTTTGTTTTGTTTCTTTTTCTCTGTTGTTTGTGGTGAACAAGAAGTCACTGTAGGGGCTGGAGAGATGGCTCAATGGTTAAGAGCACTGACTGCTCTTCCAGAGGTCCTGAGGTCAATTCCCAGCAACTACATGGTGCCTCACAACCATCTGTAATGGGATCCAATGCCGTCTTCTGTTGTGTTTGAAGACAGCTACAGTGAACTCATATAAATACAATAAATTTATAAAAAAAGAAATCCCTGTAAACGAGTATCTTACAACAATATAAGTTAGCCTCTGTGATCTCATGGGTTACTGGTAGATCCAGTGAGTGGTTCTTTTGTTGACTGCTTTTCATCTCTGTGTCATTGTAATTCGGTGATTCCCAGCTCGAGAACTTGCCAAGGAGTGGGGTGGGATAGACCTTCACCATCTTTCACGTAGTTTAGTGGTTCATCCACATATGGTCACTTTGCCTATATGGCATCTCATCCTCCAGAATCCCCAAGTTGTGCAGGTTGTTTTGTTTTATTATTAATTATTCTCTTTGTTTTAAAGGTATTTATATGTTAACAGTACACAATAATGGGTTTCATTTTGACATTTTCATATAAGTATGTAATTTCAATCAGATTTACCCAATCATCTTCTCTTGTTCCTCTCCTACTCTCAATGGGGCATTTTGCTCAGCAAAAATCTAAATGGGGGCTAGTGAGATGGCTCAGTCATTAAGAGCACTGACTGCTCTTCCAGAGGTCCTGAGTTCAATTCCCAGCAACCACATGGTGGCTCACAACCATCAATAAAGAGATGTGATGCCCTTTTCTGGTGTGTCTGAAGACAGCTATGGTGTACTCATATACATAAAATAAATAAATCTTAACAGAGTCTGTCTCCAAAATAATTTTTAAAAAAACAAAAGAAAAGAAAACAAAACAACAACAACAACAGAAAAATCTAAATGGTGGCTGATGTCCAAGAGTGTAGAAGTGAAACTCTTAGTGGTAGAGAATGCCTATAATCCCAGTCAGTATTCAAGAGATAGAGGCAGAGTTATCATGAGCTCAAGGCTAGTGTGTGCAAGTTCAGATCAACCCTAGGCTATTTAGGTCTCTATCTTTCTGCTCTCTGAATTCCTCAAAAACATAGAGTAGAGGTTCATTTGTTTGTTTATTTATTTATTTCATGTATGTGGGTATATTGTTGCTGCCTTCAGACACAACAGAAAACAGCACTGGCTTCCCATTACAGATAGTTGTAAGCCACCATGTGATTGTGGGAATTGAACTCAGGACCTCTGGAAGAGCAGTCAGTGCTCTTAACCCCTGAGCCATCTCTCCAGACCCCAGAATAGACTTTTACAAGGTCACATCTTTCATGGCAAAACAATTTGGAGACAATCCACATTAATGTTGGAAGGTCAACAAACACAAGGGGCAAGTCTAAAAAGATGCTGTGTTGGGGACCGCTTTTTAGATTCTAGCAAATTTCTCATGAGATGTGATTACACACGTATAGCACCATATTCAGTTTATGTGATGATGGCTAATGCATCCTGGGCTTCCTGTATGCTAGAGAAGCATTCTGCCAAGGAGCTACATCCCCAGGATTGGTATGTAATTATTTTATGTGTTATGTAATGATAGAAAGTCATTTTGCCTTACAGTGTTCCTCATAGATGGAAGGAGAGTGCATCTAAAGAATAAATACACTAGAGAGTATCTGACATCTCTAGATTCTAGAGTCTCACACCTCTCTAAGCTTTTCAGAATTCTACTCTCTCACAGTGAAGGCCATACCTAAAGCTAGCGAGACTTTATATTCCATTTATAATGTTCTTCTACAACGTGGGGGATTAAGTAGTGTTTCTACTTATTCTTTACTCGCTCTGAGGATACAGTGAAGTGTAACTAATTCTTTCAGGGTGCTCTGGTTTCCAGGTTGTGCCTTTAACTAGATATTTCCTCACTAAATAGTGAGGCTGAGAACTGAGGCTGCCTCGGTTCTCCTGCCTTTGCCTCCCATGACGGTGCAGGCCTATTCCACCAGGACTGGCCTCGGCTAAATATTTAGAGTTGAAAGTGCCAGTCCTCTGAGGGAACCATCAACCAGAACCAGAAACATACTTTGCTGCCCATGGAAGTGGCTGGCATGATTATTCTCAGCCACTAGGTTGATCTCGAAGTATATTGCTTTTAATGCACATTTTGACATAGATAAACCCCGGTTGAACTTAATTATTATCTTGTCCTTTAAAAGCCACTAGTTTAGTGTCATTTTCACCTGTTCTATGCACAGCCAGGCTCAGATTCACAGTTGTGAGTTGGTTATTTAGAGTTCAAGACTATGGATGTCATGAACTGTTGCCCCTACCACTTCAGGTTTTTTTTTGGAAAGCCTCAAGCCTGCCCCATTAACACCTCAGGGCCCTGAGAGGCCACAGTTGTTGCTTCTGTCCCTGTTCATCCAGTCATTCCCTCAGAAGCATTCCTTGCTGAATGGTACTGCCAGCCACCCTTCCAGCCAGAGCCACGAGTGCCACTGTCACACCTTGGGCTTTGTTATCACCGAGTGGACTCATGTCTCCAAAGCAGCATCCCAGGATCCCACACCTGTCTCCCACTCTGTTGCTGCTGCTGCAAGACAATGTAGGCAAAACAAGCTAGCTGCCTTCTCTCCCCCTCTGCCTTTCACTTTCCTGGCAATGCCTCAAAATCTAAAGGCAGCTGACAAGGGAATCTGGGTTGTGTGTAGTCTCTAGGCCTCTTGCAATTCAGAGCAGAACAATTACCAGGCACAATACAGAACTGAAAAAAAAATGGAGCCTCCGTGGCAAAAATTGAGCCAAATTATCTCCCTTCTTGATTTCATGTAATGTAGCTCTTCAGTCCTTCTCATTGTGGGATGGGCTCTGCTTTGACACTGCTTAGATCTGGGACTCCCCTATGACTTCCTTTGCTGGACAGAATAATGTTTAGCAGAAGGGGAGTTTGCCCCAGTTCTGAGCCAAGTCTCAAAGGCCCTGTGTGTTTCCACTTAACTCCCTTTGAACCATGCTTTTACCTGGAAAAGCAAACACACATAGCCATGAGTTATGGGGAAGAGCCAGCCAACCTCTAGCTCCCAGAGGCAGGTAGCATCAGTGGAGGCTTTGTTCTAGACCTATAACCCGTAGTCCAGTGGTTCTCAATCTGTGGGTCCTGACCTCTTTGTGGGGCGAACAACAATTCCATAGGGGTCGCCTTAGACCATCAGAATATCTGATATTTACATTGTGATTCATAACGGTAGCAAAAACACAGTTATGAAGTAGCAACAAAAATAATTTTATGGTTTGGGATCACTACACCATGAGGAATTGTATTAAAGGGTCATAACATTAGAAAGGTTGAAAAGCACTGGCTTAGGTCAATGCAACAGCTAAACAGCCAAGAAAACCCATTCTGGCTTTGTAGCTTAATCACAGACTTGTGCGTTTATCCCACAATCTTTTGGAGTAGCTTGTTATGCAGCAATCACTAACTGATACATCTAAACTCAAGGGTGCTAGGTTTGGTAAGGAGACAACACATACAGAATGGAAGTAAGTAAGGAAATATGTGTATTTCCTCTTTAATAACTTATATAGTATATCTCATTAGACAGGGTTTCCAGAAGTGGGAAATTTTGATGGCCTAGGTTTTCCTTGAGTCATCTAGCAAGTGTTGAATTTGAAGTAGGCTTTGGAAAAACTTCAGCAGAACATAGTAGAGCATGCCATTAGTCTGAGCTCTTAGGAGGCAGAGGCAGAGGCAGAGGCAGAGGCAGAGGCAGAGGCAGAGGCAGAGGCAGAGGCAGAGGCAGAGGCAGAGGCAGAGGCAGAGGCAGAGGCAGAGGCAGAGGCAGAGGCAGAGGCAGAGGCAGAGGCAGGCAGATCTCTGTGAGTTTGAGGCTAACTTGGTCTACATAGTGAATTCCAGACACCCAGAGCTAAATGGTGAGAGGGTGTCTCATAAGAAAGAAAGAAAGAAAGAAAGAAAGAAAGAAAGAAAGAAAGAAAGAAAGAAAGAAAGAAAGAAAGAAAGAAAAGAAAAGATTAGAAAAAGTATGTAGTAGCCAAGAAGTTAGTAGAGATAAAGTCTAGTGGAATGAATGACAGTTTGAAGAAGTAGTCGTTACTACTTTCTCTTTTGCCTACCTAAGTAAAGTCTTGTTGGGCTATAGTTGAATACTGTTGGAGAGAGTAAAGCTACAGATGCATACACACAGTACTTAAACATTTATCTAGAGAGCGCAGTAGACCACAGTCATTGAAGAACCTAAGAAACCTCTCGTGTCTTATCGTGAACCCATTTGGAGGATCCATTCGTTTGTTCTTTTATATTTATTTCTAGTACCTGTTTTCAAAAACATTTATTTTATTATTTAGTTGTGTGTCTCTGTGTGTCTGGCCTGACAAGGACAAAAGATGTTGTTAGACCCCCTAGAGCTGGAAGTTCAGGTGGTCATGAACCAGCCAGTGTGGGTGTTGGAATATAACTCAGGTCCCACAAGAAAGAGATAAGTTTTCTTAACCATTGAGCTCTTTCTTCAGACCCTTATATACATCTTTTAAATTCCATTTTTGTTTAGTTAGTGCATATCTGCACACACATGCACCCACAGCACACAATTGGAGATCAGAGGACAAGGAGTAGGCATCAGTTCTCTTTCCACCATGTGAATCTCAGGGTTCGAATCCAGGTCTTCAGCCTTGGTGGCAAGCGCCCTTACACACCGAGTCACCTCACTGGCTCCCGGTATGGATATTTTAATAGATAGAAATTGATAATGAGTTGTCACTTTTATTCTTATCTCTTTGAGTGTGAGATTGATTGAACATTTTCAATGTGCTCTGGGCTTTAGTTGTCCAAGTTGGTGGACTGACTGCTCACGACTAGATATTGATACTGACATCGAGGTTCTTTGTGAACAGCTCAGCTACTGCTGTTCTCTCATGGGACATAGGCTGTGCAGCGGGGAAGCTGTCATCTCCTATAAAGGCCTATGAAACAGGCTGCCTGTCCTGGCTGTTGTCACAGCTGTCACGAGGGTGGCACTGCCAGGGTTCTGTCACACAGTCCTTCTACCCATGGGAACATGAACCCTGAAATGTGTAGTTTTCTGCAGGGTCCTGAACTTGGTGACTTTGTGGCCTGAGGCTTGTTTTATGTAAATAGTAGGAGCATTTTGAAGGCTTTGGATTTTCAAGCAGTACAAGGACCTACTTACTGTGACTGAGAGAAAAGTGGGTTCTGTCAGACAGGGTGGCTTGGGGGTTTTCAATAATTTTATGAAATGTGTGTATGGCAAGTGGCCTTTTGTTGTCCAACTCCATGGTATGGAATGCTGGAGAGTTTTTGAGTCTCATTACCTACTCAGAGGGCCATAAGATGCCTCACTATGCTATCTGTTAAGCCATGTGTCTAAAAAGCCCAGATTTGTGGATATTTATTGGCTATACATCTGTATTGAGGCAGATAGAGAGAGGTAGTTAATATGAGAGATACAGAGAGCACTTGGAGGCCAGCTTGCTTCTGTTCCTATCAAACACACTTGGTTTCATCCCCTTCTTTTTCTTTTTCTTCTTCTTCTTCTAAAAACATACTTATTTAATTTACGTATATGGGTATCTCTCCGGTGTACATGACTGTTCACTACATGCATGCCTGGATGCCCGCAGTGACCAGAAAAGGGCATTGGATCCCCTGGAGCTGGAGTTATTAGCCATTGTTAGCTGCCACTTGAGTGCTAGGAATCGAGCTTGCAGCCTCCGCATAAGGACCCAGTGTTCATAACTCCTGAGCTATCTTTCCAGACCTCTTTTTTTCCTCTTAAACTTTTTTCTTTCAAGACAGGGTTTCTCTATGTAACATTGCTGGCTTCCCAGGAAATTGCTCTATAGACCAGGCTGGACTGGAACTCACAGAGATCCACCTTACTCTGCCTCCTGGTCAGTGTTTGCCTAGCATGAGTGAAGCCCTGGGTTTAATATCAGTACTGCATAAGCCAGGTGCGGTAGTACACCCTTGAAATCCCACACTCAGGGAGTGGAGGCAGGAGGGTCAGAAGTTCAATGTTGTCCTTGACTCTACAGAGTTTGAGCCCAGCTTGGAGTACATGGGACCCTGTCTCAAAGAAAACAAATCTGTATAGGATTTACTGAATCAAACACCGTCCCTCATTTAGCTCCTGAGCATGAAAGAAAAAAACAAAAAAAACAAAAAACAAAAAACTGTGACTTCTATAGATGAGCAAGCCATTTGCCAACTCTTCAAAAACTGTTGATGACAGGGTATGGGCCCAGCCTTCTGCTGCTGTGGCCTCTGTCCAGTGCTCCCTTGTGTGTGGCTGGTATTCCTCTGCCTGAGGCCACGGCAAAGAAGCCACCCTAGTCCCTGGCAGGAGGGTCAAGGAAGCCTGGGTTAATTGATTCTTACCCAAGTCTTATGAACAAGACTTCCCATCTGCTATAGTATTAGAACTTGAATTATGTCCCTCCAGAAAGATATGTTTGAGCCTTAACTCTCAGGACCTCAGAATGTGTCTTTCTTTGGAAGTAAGGTCACCGAAGATGTCATGAGCTAAGTTGAGATCACAATGGAGTAGCTTGGGTCCCTATTTAGGATGACTGGTGTCTTTATTACAAGAGGGAAATGGGGACAGAGAAACACAAAGAGAAGGCCAGACTACAGGGACAGATCCTAGAGGGGATTCTGTGACAGGCTGGAAGGAGCTGGGAATGATCTTTCCCCTCAGGGCTCTGTGGGGGGACTTAATCATCTGACACCTTGACACTAGCTGCTTTAGAACTGTTATAGACTAAATCTCTGATGTTTGCTGTGCTTGTTCCAGCAGCCTTGAAAGATGATACTCTATTGGTATTGCCTACCCACCCACCCATGTAGGCGGCACCTCCATGATACACCTATGCATCTGTACACACACACACACACACACACACACACACACACACACACACACACAGAGAGAGAGAGAGAGAGAGAGAGAGAGAGAGAGAGAGAGAGAGAGAGAGAGAGATACATCAATACCTCAATACCTCTCCAGTTGCACTGGCCTCCTTTCTGAGAAATGATCGATAAAACCTCGGGCCCATGTATCTCCCCTGGAGACACATTGCGTCTCTCTGCCACAGTGCAGAGCTACAGCTTGTCTTTGCAGTCACGGCTTTGTTTTCACCCCATAGCTCTCTTCCTCTGTGTGTATGGAAGAATCTCGGATTGTCCTTGCTGTGGGAGACAGGGTGTGTGCAGATATGTTTGTACTGGCTTCGTGCAGGCCTCTGATGGGGTATTCCTGGACTCTGTACAGGCGCTGAGACCATTTTTATTGCTTCTTTGGTGGAACTCTTCTCCTTTTAAATGGGGTATTATAAACTCTGAAGTTGGGGACCAGGTCAGATATCAGAAGCAGAAGGGGGCTAGGTTCTCATGTCTGGATTAAAGTAGGTGATCCTGAGCAAGTCACTCCTCTCTTTACCTCATGGATGTAATCATCACATCTTATGTTCTTTACAAATGGGCCCCTCTAGTGGGTCTGGGGAGAGGCATGGGATCTGGGGACCTGACAGTGAGGACTGAGGGAAAAGCAAGGCCTTGCTCTCATTTAGGAACAACACCCAGAGGCTTCTAGGCTTTGGTTTTAGAATAATAATAAAATGAAGACTATGAGTTATTGTCAAAATACCTTCTGCTCAGAGACACTCAGGGTCAGTGGTCCTGGCTTTCTGATTTGGTTACCACCCAGTATTCCAGTAGGAGGTTCTATGTCTCTGAGCCTCATCCTTCCTCATGTGGACAGGACAGGCACCAATTCAGACTCCCCAGGACCGCTGTGAATTCAGATAAGAAGCTTGCCTGGAGACCCTTGGGCTAAGACCTGTGAAGGCTAGAGCCCTCAGATGGCTGCTCAACTCAAGCCCTCAGTGTTTTCCTCTCTTCCCTCTCTTCTTCCCCATCAGCAGGGCCGCTAATGGCTTTGGCATCTCTGCAGTCCATTTCCTGGAGAGTGTAAATTATTTATTAGGTAGCCACATCTGCCTGCAGGCTGGGGCGCCGTCAGTGCCTGCTGTGGGAGGAGATAGGGCTGGCAGACCTGGCCCCCGCCTGGCTCCCAGCTCCCTAGAGGCCTCCTTCAGCCCTCAGGCTTCTAGGATGAGCATTTCATGCCACCTGCTTGTCATACTCTGGGCTGTTCCTGGGACGTTCTCCTCCAGCCTGAGCTGCTAGTTCTCCGTCCGTCCGTCAGTGGGCTTCTCCTTGGGGGGGGAAAACTTGCCCTCTTACTATCCATGAATAATCTACAAGCTCTTAGAGAAGGTTCTGGGGAGACACATGCTCCCCATTAGTGACCCTGCTATCCCTCTGAGGTGCACCCTTTTCATAATGCACTTCTACATGGAGATTCTGGGCGGGGCGTGGTGGGTCACGGTTTCCCAGGTGATACCAGCAGTAAGGGGAAGCTTTCGAGAGCAGTTGGCTACTCTCCAGGCTGATGTGTCCAGAGACACTCTGCCTGCCCGTCTGTGGTCAGTGCAGGGGATTGTGTGAGGGTGTGTCTGCCTCTGATCTGGAAGTGTAGAGAACGTTTGAGTGTACAAGGGAGCTACTAATGCTTCTCCAGACAGATGCACCTGCATACAATCAAGAGGGTGTGGCCAGCAATCTTCCATGGTCCCAGCGGGTCTGCTGGTTCCTTGCTAGTGCCCCCTCAGACTGGGCTGAGTCCAGTCTCTAAATTCAGACTTTTCTGTACAACTACATCCTACTTGGGGTCTGTCTACTCATCTTTCTGCAGTGCTCCCTTGCCCAAGGTACTCCCAAGTATAGCTAACATCCTTCAGGCCTCAGCGTATGCCTTGAGGGTCCTTGGAGGACAGTTTAGGTTCTGGCCTGCCGTACCCTCCTTTTCCTGACATGTATGAGGCTTACAGCTTCCTCGGTCGTCTCTTTGAGGACAGCAGTCACTGACTGCGTTGCTCACCCCTGCATTCCAGGTGCTTAGCCTGCCATGTGTCATTAACCTCGAGGGAGTCCTGTAGCTTTCCATCCTGCACCCAGAGGAGAGACAGTCAGATCCACTTTTTATAACAAAGGCAGGTTATCCCCTTTGGGGAGGGCTTTGTCTATTCTGCAGTGACTTTAAGTTGAGGCTGTTTTTTCCTGACTCGTAAGGGTGGGCTTGTAGATCAGACTTGATATGCATGGTTACACTCAAATATAGTAGTGCAGTGTTTAACAAAGGAGCCCTAACTGATACATTTATTATTATATGATTTTTTGTAGTTGCAAAAACATTATATAATGCATTGTACAAGCTTACATGGGTACTGTGTCACTGGGATACACACACACACACACACACACACACACATGCATTTAGGTGTATATACACACACATATATATATATGTATACACACACATATCTGTATACACACACAAGATCACTGTCTTAAAGGTTGTATGACATGGACTGAAACATCACTATGTGGGTCATGACTGCTGGAGTTGGTAGTAAGGTTCCAATAAGTCACCTCCCTGAACTGATTGGTTATAGAGTTTCAATTTTCCCTTTCCTTTCCTTTCCTTTCCTTTCCTTTCCTTTCCTTTCCTTTCCTTTCCTTTCCTTTCCTTTCCTTTCCTTTCCTTTCCTTTCCTTTCCTTTCCTTTCTTTTCTGAAGCAGAAGAATGTAGGTATTAAACACAGTCTTTTCTGTTCAAGGCAGGATTAAAAACCATACATAAAGGGACTGAAGAAACTTGTCAGGATAATTATGGCTCACTCAAGATTTATGGCTAGTAGGTAAGTATTTAAGCTTTCCCTGGGCAGGAGCGGATAGGCAGAAACAGGTTGGTACTTAAATCAGGCATGGTGTTTGGCACTTTACTTCTTAGACCATTTCTCATATGGTTTTACCCATCAACTGCTTTTCCTTTCCACTTGTGGGAGAGAATGAGGCATGAGCATACAGCCTGCATAGGTTCACATAGTGCATTAGGCACCCGTGACACTTTGGCACACTTAGAATGTCATGTCTGAGATGGTGGTAGATTCACAGAACGCCCGAGTGTGTGTGTGTTGGGTATGGGGAATGTGGAGCAGGGCTGTTTGTGGAATTGAGTCTTGAGGGATGTTCTAAGGCGTGAGGTGTGTCTATTCCTTCTGACAGCTCCTTCTGTTCTGGGCCCACGAGTAAAGGTTAATGCTCTGGGAGCCAGTTCTATCAAAGTCATATCTCCCATTAGAACACACTTTCTTTTCTTCAAGCCATCTAAATCTCCTTTAATTCTCTAAACAGTAGCTACTGCTATCAACATTTCACTAACAAGGCTGCAGAATCATATGGAAGCTGGCCAGGAACACATCCAGGAGCTAGGATGTCGTCAGATGCTAATTCTGATCTTCCCATTAAAGGCCAATACCCCTGATCCATCCAGGCCAGTGATCTTGTCTTGCCTTCATTTCTAGCTGTCAGTGAACTGCCTAGTTCCCAGTAGTGGGCTTCTTCACTCTGTAAGCCTTGGCTGCTGCAGGAATGCAGGTTCCTAGCCACTAGAGGCCTGCTTAATCCAACAGAGAAAACATCAACTCCCTTTTGGTCCCACGGAGCCTGAAGGACCTTGATTTGTTGCCTGCTCTTTCTAGACAGTAGCTATCTGAAATGTGTCTTCAGTGTCCTGCATCACCCAAGGTCAAGGCATCAGACAGACACAGTGAGAAAAACACAGGCATGTCTCTAATGCAGCAGGTAAACACCTATTTAGGCCAATGGTTTTCAACCTGTGGATTTTCACCCCTTTGGGGTTTGCATAACAGATATCCTATATATCAAATATTTACATTATGATTTATAACTAGCAAGATTACAGTTATGAAGTAGCAATGAGAATAATTTTATGTCTGGGGTCACCACAACTTGAGGGACTGTATTAAAGAGCCTTAGTTGTATTAGGAAGGTTGAGAACCACTTATTTAGACTCAAAGGAAGAATATGATGTTATTGTTGTTTTTTTAAGACTGACTCTCTCTCTCTCTTCCTCCCTCCTCTTTTTCTCTTCTCTTCTCTTCTCTTCTCTTCTCTTCTCTTCTCTTCTCTTCTCTTCTCTTCTCTTCTCTTCT
>LR749498.1:5384460-5469065 GCA_902729485.2 Mus minutoides | reverse complement strand
CCTCCCCTCCCTCCCTCACCTCCCTTTCTCTCTCCTTTCTCCCTTCTTTCCTTTATTTCTCCCTGCTCCACTGTCCCATCTCACAGGAGGGATTTCTGAATGTGATTGACTAACACGCCCCTTTTCTCATTAGTTTCTTCTCTTCTTTCAAATAGCATATAATAAAATAAGGTCACAGAGACTTGGAAACAGACAGAAGACCGACTGGTGGCCTCTGAGTAAAGATTCTCCCTTCCCAGATTTAGATTTGTGACAGTAGAGAAGGGAGCCAGCAGACACCAGCAACATTCTGATAGTGGTATGGAATTTCATTTCTCCCTTACAGATGCCGGTGGGAACAGGAGGCACCTGCTTATTCATTCCAGTGGCAAACTGAGCCCATTGTCCTCAGGAGGAGTGAGTGAGTTGATGGGGGTGGGGGAGCATTTGTGTCTTTGTAACTTTGCAGCCCAGTTCTCCTGGCCCCACACTCTCTGGTTATTACTTTATTTTGTAGCCACCCACAATGACAATTTTGCCTCTGCAATGTCTTTGTGCCTCAGGCCGGAAATCCATCAGCTCTGTGTCCCTGAGTTCTGTCTTAGAGCCTCCCATCAGTTGCCTCTGAGAAGGTCCTTCCCAAGCACCACTTGTGGCTCCCTAAACTTGTCGCTCCTGAGTTTGTTGCTGGCTCCGAATTAGCCAGGAGCATAATTCTTAGTAGTGGCATTAAAATCCCCTGCTTGCTTTTCTATCCTTGAAAAAAATCACACATAGCATTTGCAAGATTAATGAACTTTATAAATAAGACTTCATGTGCGCTAACCCCAGCAGCCTCTCCCATTTGTTTTGTGGCTAAGTCCAGGTACTACTTGCTGCAAATCCTTTAGTGTGTTTCTGCCTTGCTGCAGTTCTTCATGAGCCTTTTTCTACCTGCAATGAATTTTCTCTCATATTTACATTTAAACTCTCCCCTCTTCAATATCCTTTTAAAAGGACACCTCATTCAGGAAGCACCCCAGGATCTCTACACCAGGAGAACTTACCCTTTGATTAACTAGTGTCAGGAAACACCAGGCTTTGGAGGGAAGAATGAATGATCACTGTTTACCACATTTGAGCACCACTGGCTCCCAGAAGACTCTCAAGTGCTTTAAGAAATTCCTACTAAACAAAATCTTAGATGACATAGAATGATTACCAGTAATCGATACCACTGGCAGTCAGCTTGAATGTCTTTAATCCAAGGCTGTGAATTACAATGAGAAAAAGAGGCCAAATTCTGGGGACAGAAGTGCAGCTGGAATGTGTCAACTGGGGTGAGTCCTTGAAATGTGTTGGGGAATGTCAGTTTTGGGGAGAGAAAGAATGTTGGGGAGGTGGAGGGTGCCTTGTCTATGTGGGAACTGGGCACCAGCAGAGGCAGGTACAGGTTTTTCCCTCACTAGGACCTCCCCTGACTCTCCTCCAGTTGCCTTCTGGGGTATGCATCCGCTGATGTTTCCTCTCATCCAAAAGGCATGAAGTTGTTTGAGTTAGCTGATGGCAGAGACATCCTTGGGATGTTATTAAGGAATGAGAAATGACGAGCCATTTTGCTGGGTGTGTATCTATTTCTTAAGACAAAATAGTATAGGAGCAGCATTCCCCATCCCAATTCCAAGGGAAAGGAACTTGAACCTAGAGAGACAAGGACCACATCCAAAGTCACGCAGGTGACTACCTCATTGAATGGGTTAAAAGATTGGGCCTTAGTTTAATTCCCTGGGAAGAAGACTGTAAAACTGCCCTTTCCTGGTATATGATGGAGAACCATTACATGGGGTGAAGAGAGGGCAAAAGAACGAGGAGTTGAGAGACTATGAAAAGCCGAGGTGTACCGTGGAAGCTGGGAAAGAGGACAGGAACAGAATTATTCACAAGGACATACACAACCTGACAGCAAGACTGGGCTGGAGACTTACCTTCCTCAGCTGTATTGTCAGAGCCCCTGTGTCTTAGTCAGGGTTTCTATTCCTGCGCAAACATCATTACCAAGAAGCAGTTGGGGAGGAAAGGGTTTATTCAGCTTATACTTTCATACAGTTGTTCATCACCAAGGGAATCATCAAGACTGGAACTCGAGTAGGTCAAGGAACAGGAGCTGATGCAGAGGCCATGGAGGGATGTTCTTTACTGGCTTGCTTCCCCTGACTTGATCAGCCTGCTCTCTTATAGAACCCAAGACTGCTAGCCCAGAGATGGTCCCACCCACAAGGGACCTTTCCCCCTTGATCACTAATTGAGAAAATACCCCACAGCTGGATCTCATGGAGGCACTTCCCCAACTGAAACTCCTTTCTTTGTGATAATTCCAGCTGTGTCAAGTTGACACAAAACTAGCCAGTACACCCTGGTTTCGGGTCTATGAACCTGAAGCAGATTTAGAGGGGCTGCCTGCAGAGCCTCCAGGATTTCTGCCTGTGAGTGTGGTTGCCTGATCTGAAAGGAGAGAATGCTTACAGAAGAATCTGTGTGGAAAGGGCTGGGTTATGGAGAAGGGGGCTTGAGTCCCTGTTCTAGGAAGCTTCTGCCACACTGAAGCCCAGAGTCCTTTATTGCCTAAAACTCATTGCATTTGCAGAGTGGAGTTGACCATGCTAGGCCTGCACCTGTTATAGTGTGAACATGCTTGAGATGGGACATGGCTGTGTGCTCAGATGTAGTGATGGAAACAGGTGCACATAGCTGTCAGGGAGAAACTCTGTTCTATGGGAGACCCCTGAGGTCAGTTTTCCAGCTGGTACTATGGAAATTTTTCTGGTTTTGTTTGATTGTTTGAGACAGGGTTTCTCTGTGTAGCTTTAGCTGTCCTGTAACTAACTCAGTAGACCAGGCTGGCCATGAAGGCATAGAGATCTGCCTGCCTCTGCCTTTCAAGTGCTGGGATTAAAGGTGTGAGCCACTACTGTCTAGCTACTATGGGAATTCTTATTCCTGCTTTACTAGCCTGAATAGGAAATGAGAAATGTATCTGCTATATACTGCAGGTGTACAAGACTGATTGTTGGTGACTGGGTGATGTCACTCAGCCCTCCAGTCTAATCCTGGCTCCAGTGCTCATTGCCTGGGTGACTGAAAGTCTCAATGACCTCATATAGAAGATAATGACCAATGATTTTATAGCACATGTTTTATATGTAAAGACACTTTGGATAGATGCATCAGACGACTCAAATTCAAACTCATTATATTTACATTTTACAAGTAGGGAGATTGAATTTAAAAAGGTTAAAGAATTTACCTGGGCATGGTGGCACATGTTTAATCCTAGCACTTGGGAGATCTCTATGAGTTTGAGGCCAGCCTAGTCTACATAGTGAGTTCCAGGACAGCTAGGGCTATGTTCAGAGAGCCTTCTCAAACAAACAAACAAACAAACAAACAAAAACAAACAACAGGTTAAATCATTTGACTCAAGGCTAGCAAAGTGGGGTAGAGGTATCTGGGATTGAGACCGGGCTGAGCCTTGCTCTGTGTCAGGCGTTTCCCAGCAGGGGAGATGATGGGCACAGGACACAGAGCCCTTGACAGCATTCCTAATTTGATAATTTTCCTGTTGCTCTTGTTCTCCTCTTGTTGTGGGGCTAGTGCTTACTTGACAGGAATCTTGCCCAAAGTTATGGAGTGCAGCCTCACTTTCAGAATTGTGGTGGTCTGAGTGAGAATGGCCACTAGAGCTGTTTGGTGGAACTGTTTGGAAAGGATTAGGAGGTGTGGCCTTGTTGAAGGAGGTATGTCATTGGGGGTGGGCTTTGAGGTTTCATAAGCAATCTTGTGGTATCTCCAGCTAGTTCTCTCTCTGCCTCTTATTTGTGGATTAGTTATCAGTCTTCCACTACTGTTCTAGCAGCATGCCTACCTGCCCGCTGCCATGTGCCCTACCATGATAATCTTGGACTGTAATCAAGCTTCCAACTGAATGCTTTATAAGTTGTCTTGGTCATGGTGTCTTTTTACAGCAATAAAAACCTAACTAAGATGAGAATAATGCCCCTTCTTGTTACTCTTTTTTTTTTTTTTTTTCTGGAGCATTCTTCAACAGCTGTGGGAACACTGAAATGCTTTTTGAAACAAGATGGGTCACAAACTTTAGTGTCTGCTCTAACCCAGCATCCTCCAACAGGGCATTTATGGACCCAGAAAAAATGGAGAAGATGTGGCTAGGTCCAGCAGTAGCCCTGCTGCCGCAGGCTATATGTATATAGTTTGTTATCAACCCTACCCATGTGCACCCTGCCTTTCCTGGTAAGAAATCATAATCACAGTCTTTCGAATTCACTCTACCCATTCCCATGGGAGAGCATGTTCCTTACCAAATAAATTCCCTATAAGAAGTAATTTAAGGGGGCTGGTGAGATGGCTCAGTGGGTAAGAGCACCCGACTGCTCTTCCGAAGGTGATGAGTTCAAATCCCAGCAACCACATGGTGGCTCACAATCACCCGTAATGAGATCTGACGCCCTCCTCTGGTGCGTCTGAAGTCAGCTACAGCGTACTTATGAAGAATAATAATAAACGAATCCTTGGACTCGGAGAGACAGACCAGAGCGAGCGGAGCTGTCCGGAGCGAGCAGGGCTGTCTGGAGCGAGTGGGGTTGAGCTGAGCGAGGGGGGTGGTGACCGGAACAAGGGGAAAAAAAGAAGTAATTTAAGTAATTTTTATTTATTCTGTCTCACTCATTTGAAAGGCAGGGAGGACATGGCTAACATTTAGACAGATCTGGAAACAGGGAAATCAGGGTAGAGGGAATAGATTTGTCTACAGCCTTCTGTCTCCATCCCAGTGGCCCTATGTCTGCCAGCTAAGCTCTGTGTCCAAAAGATTTCATAACTTTCCAAACAGTGCCTGCAATTGATGGGGGTGGGGGGGCATGGACTATCTGTTTACATACCTAACAGTAGCACTTGAACATGGTCATTTGAAGTGGAAACTTAAGCTTCTTTGGAGAGTCAGTTGTGTTGATGGTGTTTTGCTGGGGTAAACATGTGAAGGAGTGTTTTCCTGAAGTGGATACAGGTGAAAGACTAAGGCAGACTCGTGAAGGAACGTTTCGCTGAAGCAGACACAGGAAAGAAGATGTTCTGCTAAAGCACACACGTGAAAGGATGTGTGGTGAAGGATTCTTTGCTAATGACATGCATGTATTGGTTCACCTTACAAGTGTAGTTGAAGCCGGGCGGTGGTGGCGCATGCCTTTAATCCCAGCACTTGGGAGGCAGAGGCAGGCGGATTTCTGAGTTCGAGGCCAGCCTGGTCTACAGAGTGAGTTCCAGGACAGCCAGAGCTATACAGAGAAACCCTGTCTCGAAAAACCAAAAATAAATAAATAAATAAATAAATAAAATAAAAACAACAACAACAACAACAAAAACAAGTGTAGTTGAGCTGTATTTGTTGGGACTCCATTGAACACCTCACCAAAAAACTTCAGGTGGTGTGCTGCAGTTTTGTGACACTTCTGTGGACTCAGGCTGATTGGCAGAATGACATAGCTGAGACATGCTGAGGCAAAACCTGTGGAGGACACGTGATGCTTGGAGGGTATAAACAGAACTTGATGGACAGTGAAGGAGGTTGAACTAGGCTTGCTTATAGAGCGAGCTGTGCAATGCTTGCTCTCACCTCTTAGCTGAGAAAGGCACAGCCAAGAACTTCTCCTGATGTCCCCCCCTGGTCCCTCTGATGTCCCCCCTGGTCCCTCTGATGTCCCCCCTGGTCCCTCCTGCTAAGTTGTGCTGAGGCTGAGGTCTGGCTGTCTCTGCTAGTTAGTGCCACTGCTGCTGACAAGTGTTTGCTATCCGGACTCTACTGAAATGAACTGCTGGTGTATCTGTGAAGTGTTTGTGAGTGGATGGAGCTACTGCTGCTAACCTGTGAACTAAACTGCCGGTTTCCAGACAACAAAGAAGGGAGTTGTTCCAAAGAACCTTTCTAAATAGGTCCACTTACCTCATATCCTTTCTTTTCACTACCTCTGGTGGATAGTGGGCTAGAAGGGAGGTTAAAGCATTTAAGAACCATCATTAAAAATAGATTTTTTTAAAAAATTAAAGTTACAGTCATTCAACTGGTGCCTTCAGTGTTAGCAAGAACAACCAGACATTAGGGAGATGGAAGATGCTCTACTCTGGAAGGGTATGAAAGGGTGGACATTTCACAAGAGGGACATCTCAGCAGGGTCAGAGCAGGGTGAGGCAAGTGAAGAACCAACTGGCAGTCAGCTCCATCTTAACTGTGATTCTCTTTACATTTTGTACCCAAGTGCCTCTTGGACTTCACCCCAGTCGCTAGATCTCAACATCTACTGGCGATGGGAGCTGAGGCAGACAATCCTGGAGACCAGAGAAACCTTGACCTCATAGATATTGAATAAAGATTGCTCTGCAGGGGAGGCGAGGAGGACTCAGGAGAAAAGAAGTTGGGCCTCTGGAGAACTTTGGGCAACCCAGGAAGGAGTACAGTTTGTATATTAGATCTTCGCCTCAGTTGGTTAGGATTGTCTAGTTATTCTTGGTGCTATACTGGTGTCTGTTTCCACATTTGAAGTATATCACAAATAGCTAACAAAACACAAAGTTGATTGACCTCTAAGTGGTATCACAACCTCTACCCTCCACGGCCATGGAAAGTAGTGTCCAGGACATTTACCTTTGAGGGGTAGGTATCCTCAAACCATGGTTCCCACAGCATCATTTAGAGGATCTGTTAGCACCACTTCATGAAGATAGAACAAGGAAGAAGGAAAGCTGAAGACTGGACCCTCGTACCTGCAGTCTCGTCAGAGTTCACACTGGCATTCTGAACGTTTGATTTAGTTTTCCTGTGTCAAAAGTCTAAAAATCATTATCCTAAGAGATTTTTTTTTAATATCTACCGTTGAGAATGCATGTCCCAGTTTCATTTCCATTGCTGTAAGAAGTCCTGACAAAAAATGTCTTAGGGGAGAAAGTCAGTCAGCTTAGAAGTCCAGGTTTTAGTCCATCATTGTAGGGAAGTCTAGGCCAGAACTTGAAACAGCTAATGACATCACATTCACAGTCAGGAGTGGAGAGAAGCGAATGCATGGGTGCCTTTGTTGTTTGATTGTTTAGCATCCTTCTTTACACCTTTAAACAGTCAAGGGTCCTCTGACTATGGAATGTATCATCCACAGTAGGCTGGGTCATTCTACGTCAATTCATATAATCAAAAAGTCTCCCACAGAGATCCACTGGCCAACCTGTCCTATATGATTCTTAATTGAGACTCCCTTTCCAAATGATTCTATATTGTATCAAGCTTACAATTAAGTCTATTGATTACAAACTCTTTTCATTTACTATTTTCAGATTATCCATCTCCTCTTTCTTGTTCTGATCTCTATGATATGAATGGCAGTTTCTTTTTATCTATTAGTGAACTGAGAACAGACCTTATTCAAGATCTGAGATGACACTATAGATATCTGTGTGTACAGACCTGCGTGAAGGATGCCTGGGACATATGACTCATTTGATCACTGCTGCTAACACTTTTCTCACCCGCTGGCTGCTGTCTCAGTACCTACCCAGGGTTCCCAGCTCAGAGTAGGGCCTGGTAACATGGAGAAACAATTCCCCTGCTTTATCCCCTCAGCTCCATTGTCTGTTAGTGTGAGGTCTACTTCAAGGATGGATGACCTATGATGTCTATCCACCCCTTTCAGAAAAGCTCCCTCCTATCCAGTGGGATATAATCTTGGAGACCCCTACAGGGCAAACTTTAGCATATAACCAAGCAAATAGGATGCCCACTGCCCAGGCTCACATATCCCTGCAGGAGGGCCTCTCTATTTTCTAGTTAATGATCACAGGGTGACCATAAATTCCAACTTGCCTGGGACAGTCCTATTTTATGCCTGTTGCCCTGGTGTAATTATTAATAGCTTCCCTTTCACCCCCAAAGTGTCCTATTTAGGGTGATAAATTATATGGTCCCCTTAATTGTCCTGATTATGATCAGAGGGCTTTCTCAGCTTCAGTGACCACTGACGCTTTGCTCCCGCCATTCTGCCTTGAGCTGATCTTCCAGACAACTGACCACCCATGTGCTTAGGGATTTCCTCTCTACTCTTCCATGTGTAGTACCTATTTCTGTCCCTCCCCCATTTGCCCAATGAGAATTCCATGCCTACCTCAGTACACCAGGGCATCCCTGGCACTAGGCACTAGAAGGCAAGAGTAGTAAAAGAGAGAAAGATTATCAGTACATTAGTATGGATCAATTCTACTCCCTCACAATTGAGGTATGAAAAATGCACAGTAATCTCCTTTATACCTGGAGAATTCATTGCAGACCCCTTCCCCTCAGAATGTTCCTGAAGTTACGGGAAGTACTAATTCGTATCCTCATGTGTTGTTGCTCACACATACACACCTATGATTAAACAAGGGACTTGTGCTTGTGAGCCAAACCTTCTACTGCTGACCTATATTCATAGCTCTATTTAATTTTTGAGATAGTGTCTCACTAAGATGTTCAGGATGGCTTTGAACTCAGTATGTAGTACAAGCAGGTCTTGAACTTGTGATCTTCCTGTCTCAGCTACACAAATAGCTGGGATTACAGTTCTGTTGTGTCATCAGGTCCAGCTATTTTATATATATATATATATATATATATATATATATATATATATATATATATACACACACACACACACACACACACACACACACACACACACACACGTTTTTTCCCCCCAAAAAAAACAGGATTCCTGGAGTCACTTTGTAGACCATGATGTCCTTGAACTCACAGAGATCTACCTGCTTCTACTTCCTGAGTTCTGGGGTTAAAGGTGTGCACAGGTCTTTAATATATTTTAATGTGGAGCTAGGCCTGGTCGTGCATACCTTTAACACTTAGTATTTAAGAGGCAGAGGCAGTACTTAAATCTCTAAGAGTTCCAGGCTATCCAAAGTTATATAGTGAGACCCTTGTTAAAATATGTATATATTATATATAAATATAAATTGTGTGTATATATTATATACAATGTATATATAAATGTATATATATATATATATATATATATATATATATATATATATTAATGTGGCATCTATTTAATTCTCTTTAAAAGTGCATATTATAAGGCTGGCGAGATAGCTCAGCAGTTAAGAGCACTGACTGCTCTTCTAGAGGTCCTGAGTTCAATTCCCAGCAACCAGATGATGGCTCACAACCATCTGTAATAGCATCCAATGTCCCCTTCTGGTCTCTCTGAAGACAGCTACAGTGTACTCACATGCATAAAATAAATAAATCTTTAAAAAACAGTACATATTATAGAAAAAGATATGTAAATATTCCTTGAAGGTAAAGATGAAGACAGTAGGGCCATAAGGGTGGCACTGGGAGTGAGGAACGCATGTGTGTTGTAAGCAGGGCAGTTTCTCTACACATGTGCCCTCTAAACTAAGTCTGATACAGTGTGTGAGTGACTTTGATGGGGAAGGGACATTCAGGTATAGGAACAGATGTCAAAGCCCCAAGAAATGAGAAGCAAGATCACAGTGTGGCTGATGTCAGTACCAGCTGGGGGTTCAGAGTACACACAGATTGGATGACTCAAGGTCCTGTCTTCTCTGCAGCTGCCTGGCATTAATGCTATATAGTTTTGGAGGATGGTGGTTGGTTCACTGGCCCATCTATTCTCTTGGGCACAGTGGATCTGAGGCAAAGCTTACTAGGACAACCAGGTCCAATGTGTTTAGATTGTAGATGTGGTATGCACATATAGAGGTTCCCACAGCAACTGAGCTGTAAACCAATCCCCTGACATCCATTGATGGCATCAGCCTCCAGAAGGCCCATGATATCTGCCACTACAGAGGAACCTGCTCTATAGACCTTGACTGAGGCTCATCCCAGGGGCTTGGAATCTCACTTGATACTCATTCTGTATAGTTTTGTGAAGCTATTTATCAGTCAGAGTACCTAGGATGAAGAGTGGTACCCCACTGTTTAATAGATCCTTCTTAGTGTTGTCATTCCCATTAAATGTGTTAATTTTGTATTCTTGGTTTTAAGTGTAAGTACTAATAGCCATTCTCTGCACAGTACAGGTTGTGCTATTGGTCATATTTCTCTCCTGGCAGCCAAGAAGCTCCTCTTCAGTCTTTCATATCACCAATAGTAAGTGGGCAGGAACCTCTAGTATGAACTTTTTCTAAATTAACCCACCCTGGGCTTCAATTTATAATGCCAATCCTGCTTTTTGCCTCTATTACTTTTTTTTTTAATCTTACTAACTAAAGTGGAAACTTTTAAGTGGTCTGAGCCTTAAACAAATCCCTAGAGAAATCACACTTTCGGACACTGTCATTTGCAAGTAAGTTTTTGGCACTACTATGTGAAGGGAGGCATTAGGGCCAGCGGGAGGGACGAGAAAAAAGGGTTGTAGAGTCCGTGCCCTCCAGCTTAAGTCCCTATTTTGTGTCCCTCACTTTCTCATGGGTCAGATCTCAATGAACACCAGCATTCTATAGAATGAGGAAACTGACCCCCCAAATTCCATCCCTCAAAGGGATTAGCTATTTGCATAATTTACTTTGTTAATAATGGTGCCTGGCCTAGTACCTGCAGGGAGGAAATAGAGTTTTAGAAAAGAAGATGGTGGGGTCAACATTATTTCAGCCTGTCTGTGTTGATGTCTTTGTGTAGAAGGGATCCGAGAGCCTTGGTGTGAGGGTTCAAATGTCTCTCTAAGCATCCCCCCCACACTTTCACCCAACCAGCCACAAAGGAAGGTTGAAACTAATTCAAACCAGACCTCGGTAGCCACATACAGTCCCATGCATGATGGGGGAGGGGAAGGGGGAGGGGAGCGACTACATTGAGATCTGCCCTTTGATCGTGTTCAATGCGACTTTGCATTTACCTGAGGGATTAAAAGTTCTCATTGACGAGGCTCTGGGCTTCCTACTCAGTCTTTGACGGGACAAGCGTTAATTGGACAATATAATGGGGGCGATGTTAATTCCCCTCTTAGAGCTCCTTTTCTTGTTCAGTCGAATAGAAAGGCCCTTTTAAATGGCAGGGAGAGGAAGAAAGGAGCTGGTTTATAAGGGTAATAGACTACGCATCTTCCCCTTGTCTCCAAACAAGCCTTGGAGTGGAATCAGCACAAAGCAAGTCCCAGTCAGGGGAAAGAGAAATGACCTGGTGCTAGCTGGCCTGGAATGTCACCCTGGATCCGGGATGGGGAACAGGCACTCTCCATTTTGAAATGGGGATGAATGGGAAGCATCAAACAGAGAGCAGGAACCCGTAAGACTTGAGAGTAATTGAAGGCCAGGTTCCTGTGGCAGTGAAGAGACAGGAGGTGACAAGATAAAGACTGGAGAATCAGAAACCTGGTGAAAGGACTGAGCACTGAGCACTCTCACTGGAGAATAAGAAACCTGGAGAAAGGACTGAGCACTGAGCACTCTCACTGGAGAACCAGAAACCTGGAGAAAGGACTGAGCACTGAGCAATCTCACTGGCTTTGAGCCTCCAAACCTGTGTCAGTTCCCAGTTGCAGGGATGATGGACAAGAGATGGCATCCTAAGATCAGCAGCCCAATTTTAGAAGGAGCCTAATAAGAATCCTTGTTCTGTGAGACCTCAAAATGGGTGGTGAGGCTTCTGTGGATTCTTGAGAGCTGCTTCCTACTTCATACGCTAAGCTTTCTACCCACTTCCATTTGTCTCTTGCCTGAGTTTGCTTCTTGTTGAATCTCAACGATATACTTCCTCAGCCCTGACTTTTAATGGACAATGAATAGAACTCCATAAGTACTTTGATATCACCATGATCATAATACTGGACAGGAGCAGTGGAAGGGAAATTTATTTCAACTCATGGTTTCAGTCCATCATGGCGAGGAACACATGGCAGAGTAGCTCAGTTCCTGGCAGCAGGAAAAGGCTGTCCACATCGCAGAAGACTGAGATACACAGAACAGGCAGGAACCAGGGGCCAGTCTATAACCTCCACAGACACACCCCCTCAGCCAGTAACTTGCCATACCAGCTAGGCCTACTTTCTACAGGTTCCACAGCATGTCAAAGGAGTGTGATCACCTAGAGGACAAATATTCAAATCACAAGCCTGTGGGGACACTTCCGATCCAGACCGTTCCTGTCTCCATTGATCGATGAGTCAGCAAAAACATTCTGATAATTTCCTAAAGGGCTCATACCCCACTGTGTGGCCTTGAGCAAGTTCAACTTTGGTATGCCTTCCACATTCAGAGCAGAAATAACTGCCTTGCCTTTCCAGTCAAAGGGGTTCTTTCAGGGATCAATGGAGAAAATGGATATTTAAAAAATGCTGTATAAACTCCAAAATATGTGAGATGAATTATTCCCTTTACATTTTTCTTCACTAGGGAGATGAAAGGAATATAGAAGGAAAGATGAACTGCAGTGGCCCATTGCTTTTGAAAGATTAGCTTGCCAGGCATGGTGCATGGGGAGACCCTTGGGACGCCTGTGTGATCAGAGGGACCTGTGGTGGTCCAGCCTGAGCCACCTTAGACAAGTCCCAGTGGATGGGATAAGCTGTCTTCGTGATCTCTGAGACTGTTAAGTTCGAGTTTCTCCTGAGGCTACCTAAGCCGCTCTCTTTCCAAGCTTTCCTTTGCAATTCTCAAAGCCTGAACTATTTGGAATAATTTGAGAGCTAGAAATAAATTTGAAGTTCCCAGAGTTCCAGCAATCAATTGAAGGTTTTTGTTTGTCTGTTTGTGGATTGACTAAGGCATATGCAGTAGCTTCCACTCATATTTTAATACCAGACTACAGAAAATGTTTTGAAATTATGAAGGACTTGTCTTATGGCAAAAAGGTGAGAATGAGAGACGGAGGCTGAGCTTTGCTTTGCTAACCATGAGCTTACAGTTTGACACGTTCAGTCAATGATTCCTGGAACGCACATCCTGTAGATCAATCTGTAGGGGCAGAAATGTGGGCAGAAGGTTGTTCACATCACAGTAGATGAGGGAGAAAAGAATGAGTCAGGAGCCTTTCTCCTCAGATATCTCAGAACACTATATCACCCCCATCTTTTAAAAAAAAACTTTGCCTGGAGTTAGTTCTCTACAATTTACATTTCTTAAGTCTTCTGGCATCAGGGATATGCTTCTCTGCCAACAGGTGTCATCATTAGGAGACCTCCCAAATAGAAAAGCGAGTGGAGGATCCTGCTTTGCTCGAACAGGAGACAGGATGGTCATCAGGTGCCCGTGGAAGCTGTGGTAGCAGCAGGAACAATGTGGCCACTGGGAGAATGGCCATCTTTTTCAGCATCCTTACTTCTGGTTGAGAAGATGCCTTTTATCTGCATGGAGAGCCAACCGAGACATCAGCAGCAGGAGAAGCGTTCTGAGCTCTAGACACTGCCCTTTCTGTCCGTACAGTGCACAGACATTGCTCACTCTAGTCCACAAATGCCTGCTCACTCTCCTTCTTTTCCAGTTCTTTTAGCTTATGCATGATGACTAATTGCCTATATTACATTTCCAACATATAAAACTCTAGAGTACGTGATTTCTTGCAGATACAAGAGCTAGACAAATACTCTTTGCCCGTGGCATTCCTGATGCTGAAAAGAAAACAGTACGTTAACAAAGATAAGTCTGTCTGTCTGTCTGTCTGTCTGTCTGTCTGTCCTGTGTGTGTGTGTGTGTGGGGGGGTGTCATGTGCATCTGGTGGCTGAAGGTCAACTTCAAATGTTATCTTCAATCATTTCTTTAGCTCAGTTCTTGAGTCAGAGGTTAGAGTACCTCACTGAAGTTGAAGCTCACCTGTTGGCTCTATTGACTGGCCAGCAAGCTGCAGAGATCCTTCTGCCTCCATTTCCCTAGTGCTGGGAAGCAGATGATCCTACACCTGAATATACTGAATACACACACAGACACAGACACAGAGACACAGACACAGACACAGACACAGACACAGACACAGATATTAAGTGTCCAAACTCTAGTCCACTTTACCAACTGAGCCATCTTTCCAGCCCCCCAAATCTCAGTGCCCACTTTTGCTGGATTTGAAGCCTGGGTGGATTCTCTCCACTTTTCTGAGCTTCAGTCTTTCCATCTCTAAAATGCTAATAAGTCCATATCTTCATTCCTCATCTCAGGCTAGTGATTACTTACGTCAAGAAGCCCCAAGTGACTGTCCACAGATGTAGTGTTGAATAGCCAGAGCATCTGGGTGAGCTTCAGCCTGGCCCACTTCCTTCCTCACCAACCCATCCTTCTGCATCTGCACCATCATCCAGTATCCGGCATTTGATGGGCTCTTTTTTCTTCCTGGGCTGAAAGCCACATGCTTCAGACTTACCAGTCCTTAAATATTTCATAGCAGACTGGCTGAGATTAATATTTAATCACAGACTCCTTGGCACTTAAATATTTAATCACTGATGTGACTGATGAGTAATGAGTCAGTGCCCAGGAAAACATTTGGTCTCTGGTCCCCATTTTAAAGGCTCTTTGGTTTGGGTCTCAGAGGACAGAAGGACCAATTGCAAGTCTATTGTTCCTTCCTTCCTTCCTTCCTTCCTTCCTTCCTTCCTTCCTTCCTTCCTTCCTTCCTTCCTTCCTTCTTCCCTCCTTGCCTTCCTTCCTTTCTTCTTTTCTTTCTGAAATCTTTTAGAGTGTAGTTTTAGATTTTTACGTTTAATTGTGTGTCTAAGCATGGGTGTGTACATGTGAGTGCAGGAGCCAATAGAGGCCAGAGGCATTGGGTCCCCCAGAATTGCAGTTACAGGAGGTTGCAAGCTGTCTGATAAAGGCACGGCAAATCAAACTTACATCCTTTACAAGAGCAGTATGCACTCTTAACTGCTGAAACATCTCTCCAGCCCAGATCTCAATTTTTTTCCCCTTTGGGCTCTAGAAATTTAATATGCCCTCTCAAAATTAATTACTGGATGTGGTGATAACAGCTTTATTTCCAGCAACTGAGAGGCAGAGGCAGGTGGATTTCTGAGTTTGAGGCCACTCTGGTCTACCTAGTATGTTCCAGGATAGTCAGGGCTACAGAGTGAGACCTTGTCTCACACAAAAAAAGTTAAATTTAAAAAAAGAAAAAAAAGGGGGGAAATCTTTGAAGTCAGTAATATACACAGTAAGACTGTCTTAAAGAAAAATGGCAAAAGAAGACAAAAATTTTTTCCTTGGCAAGTTTGTTCATTTCTCTAGCGAATTTACTAATATTCAAGAATAGAAAAACTAGTCAACACACTTGGAGACTGTAGGTCAGACATTGTCATCCTGGAAGAATATAGGTGAACTGAGAATGATGAGTAACAGCTTGGAAAGAGCTGATTCTCTGTTCATAGTTATACGCATTGTAGAAGAGATCTCCTCACAGGTATAAAAGTCCATGATAAATGAAGAGATCTCCTCACAGGTATAAAAGTCCATGCTAAATGGACATTGATTCCCTTCCACTCTCATTAAATGGAGACTGGATTCCTTTTCATTTCCAGTGATGATTTGGAATATGAGATAAAGAATAAGTTTTAGGAAAAGAAGTAGTTCTTCACCTGAGAGCAGTGGGTGCAAGGGCTGGAGAGAGCATTTTATTAACAGAGTACTTGTCTCCCAAGCATCAGACTTACAGCCAGCCCCAGAGTACACGGATAAAAGCCAGACATGGTGGTACGTGCATGTAATCCCAGTGCCGAGGAGACAGAAATGGGTGGGTCTCTGGGATTCACTGGCCAGTCAGCAGAACCGGCTTGGTGACCTGTAGGCCATGAGAGGCCCTGCCTGAAGAGAAGGTGCACAGTGCGTGAGAAGCAACATCTGAGGTTGGTCTCCGAATGTATGGATACACATGTTCACAAATGCATCTACTTGTGTAGAAATGCACACACGCGTGCAGACACACACACACACACTCCTACCTGCTCTTGCACAGGTACATACACAAGCACGCACACACATACAGAGCAATTGTAGACAGAAAACCAACTGAGAACAAGGAAACCCCCATGGAGCCCCACATTTAAAAGTAAGAGCGTAAAAGTCCTCTGGGTCAGAATGCAGAGAAATCCACTGGTGTTCTCATCTGTGACCAGAATTCCATCTGCAGAATGAAGAAAGTTTCTGGAAGTCAATCTCAAAGGACTTTACTACCTGCAGCTGGCACTTGTCTCTGCTGCCCAACAGCCATTATATCTGTGTTTTCACTTAAACAGGACTAGGGTCCTGAATGTGTTAGGGTACGGTGTTTGCCCTCTCATGTGCTTAGGGGAGTGGAACATTCCATCCCCAAGGTCCAATTTCTCAAAATCAAAAACAAAAAACAAACAAAAAACTATAAACACTCCATTTCCCTTTTCTGTCACAGTGTTAGTCAGAGGAATAAAAGCACCTCTAACCATTATGTTATAAAAGGAATACAGTGTGGTCAGAAGGCCCTGGGCCAAATTCCTTGACCTCCTGCCTCTGGCAGTCTGCAGGGATATAGGGCAGAAACTTTATGGACCGTTGCTGTTCTGAGAAGACAAGTTGATGAGAGTGGGAGGTAGCAAGAATGGAAGATGATGGAAGATGGAAGTTCTTGGTCCAATGTAGGACCTCAACGCTGGCCAGCTCCAGAGCTCACCCGGCACAGACATCCCCTTCCATGCTTCCTCTCCATTGAGTGATTTGTCCTGTGTGGTGAGAACGCATTCTAATTAATGCACCATGAGATTAGGGGAGGTGACAAGACAGAGATTAGAGACAGATAAGAGGTGAATAGGAAACTTTCTCACAGCTACTGAGTTGGCTAATAATTAAGCCTGACCTCAGTTGACCCCTAGTGAGGGCATGGAGCTCCAATATCCTCTCCTATCCTACATCCTGTCACTCGGTGAATCAGTTCAGGGAATGAACTGCTATAATAGAAAATAGCATGGCCTACAACACAACACACATGACTAGGGGATCTTCAGTGCATGAGTAATAATGGAAATGACAACACAAAGTTGTGCTGGCTAGTTTTTATGTCAACTTGACACAAGCTAGAGTCATCAGAAAGGAGGGAACTTCTTTTTTTAATTTTATTTATTTATTTTTTTAATATTTTATTTTACCCAAAGTCCCCTATACCCTTCCCCCGCCCTGCTCCCCTACCCACTCACTCCCACTTCTTGGTCCTGGCATTCCTCTGTATTGGGGCATATAAAGTTTGCTAGACCAAGGGGCCTCTCTTCCCAATGATGGCCGACTAGGCCATCTTCTGCTACATATGCAGCTAGAGACATGAGCTCTGGGGGTACTAGTTAGTTCATATTGTTGTTCCACCTATAGGGTTGCAGACCCCTTCAGCTCTTGAATACTTTCTCTAGCTCCTCCATTGGGGGCCCTGTGTTCCATCCTATAGATGACTGTGAGCATCCACTTCTGTATTTGTCAGGCACTGGCAAAGCTTCACAGGAGACAGCTATATCAGGGTCCTTTCAGAAAAATCTTGCTGGCGTATGCAGTAGAGTCTGGGTTTGGTGGCTGATTATGGGATGGATCCCTGGGTGGGGCAGTCTCTGGATGGTCCATCCTTTCATCTTAGCTCCAAACTTTGTCTCTGCAACTCCTTCCATGGATATTTTATTCCCTATTCTAGGGAGGAATGAAGTATCCACAAGTTGGTCTTTCTTCTTGATTTTTCTTGTGTTTTGGAAGTTGTATCTTGGGTATTCTAGGTTTCTGGGCTAATATCCACTTATCAGTGAGTGCATATTAAGTGACTTCTTTTGTGATTGGGTTACCTCACTCTGGATGATATCCTCCAGATAGATACATCCATTTGCCCAAGAATTTCATAAATTCATTGGGGTTTTTTGTTTTTTTTGTTTTTCTTTTTTCGAGACAGGGTTTCTCTGTAGACCAGGCTGGCCTCGAACTCAGAAATCTGCCTGCCTCTGCTCCCCCCTCCCCCCTGCCCTCCCCCAGTGCTGGGATTAAAGGCTTGCGCCACCATGCCCGGCTAAATTCTTTGTTTTTAATAGCTGAGTAGTAAGGAGAAAACTTCAACAGAAGAAATGCCACCAGAAAATAGGGATGTAGGCAAGTCTGCGAGGCATTTTCTTAATTAGTGATTGATGGGGGAGGGTGCCATGGCCGCTGGGCTGGAGATCCTAGTGCTGTAAGAGTGGAGTCTGAGCAAGCCGTGGGAAGCACAAGGATAAGCAGCACTCCATCCTGGTTTTCCCCCTCCTGATTCTTACTTTGAATTCCTTTCCTGATTTTCCTCAGACAGAAGGAGACCCGAGTGTTATAAATGGAAATAAACTGATTTCTTTCCACATTGCTTCTGGTCATAGAGTTTTGTCAATAGAAACAGCAATAGAAACCCTACCTAAGACACAAGTCTTTATAATTCTCAAGTAAAAAACAAGTAAGTCACATATCAAGACAGTTTTGGGGCTATTATAAAATGGTTACAATGAATAATTTATAGCTATATGTATCAATATGGAAGCACAATTTTGAGTGAAATAAAAACCTCAAAGGAAAAAGCAGGATCTGAAATTATTCAAATGAAGTTTAAAACCATGTACATGATATGTATAATGCTTATGTTCCTTTTTTAAAATAATTGAATTCTATTCACATAATTATCCCTTTGCTCATTCCTCTCCATTTCCCCAGCCCCTTTCCCCTTCTCAAACTGATATCCTCTTTGGTTTTGATTGTTATTATTACATACACAAACACACATGTGTATAAATAAGTAAATACAATTTATGATGTCCATTTTGTGCTACTTGTGTGTATATGATTTCAAGCAGAGTAATTTTTGTTATGTAACATCAAAATTAGGAGGCTCATTCCTTGGAGAGAATAATTCTTTGTCTCTCAGAAGTTATCATTTGCCTACGTTCGGTCTTCGGTCTTGAGTTCCTGCCTTAACTTCCCTTGATAATGGACTGTAATGTGTAAACTTAATCTGTAATAAACCCTTTCCTCCCAAAATTTATTTTGGTCAGTGTTTTACCAATGCAGAATAAATTAAAACAATATAACATGGGAAGAGGGTGGCAAAGATATTTGCTGGAATTACAAGCATGCTCCAAACATGGCTTCCTTTTAGGACAGAGACAGGCTACAGAGGAGGCCATCTACAATCCCCCAGTGAGAAGCCAAGTGTATTCCTTCTGTACAGGGGCTGCAACGAGAGATGGGCAGTCATGATATCATCATTTATATGGTTATACATGTCTGAAATATTTCATTAAAAATTGATAGAGACTAAAGTATTGGGCCAGAATAGATGGAGTGAAATTTATCAACTACGTTTTGGGGGGCATGTCAAAATAGTCCACTAAAAAGACGAGTAGAGACTGAGATGGCTCTTCGGGCAATGAGTAAATTTTGACACAGCTGCTGATCCATATGTCTATGGGAAAGTCACACAGACATTGAAATAAAACCCAGGGGGCAACTAGATCCAAAGGCTACCTACAGGTGGAGAATGATGACCGGGAGAAGAAAGAGGAGCTACTGGATTTCCACACTTGAGGAGACTGGGAATTCATTTGCGTTTGAATCTGCTATTGAGGCTCCTTGCTTTCTAGCTTTTAGTGTGGTGTACTGAAAGCTTCTGAGAGAAACCGAGGTGTTTGTTTTCCCTTTTGTTTTGACAGACAGGGATTTCCTGTGTAACCCTAGCTGTCCTGGAACTCTCTTTGTAGACCAGCCTGGCCTCAAACAAGCACAGAGATCCACCTGCCTCTGCCTCCACAGTACTGAGATCAACCAGCATGCCTGTCTCTCATATTTATGACTACCTTTAAAATTGTATTTTAAGTACATTTAAAATTATCTTAAATACAGGTGTCTATTACTACAATTGTATGAAGATATTTTTTGTTTAATTATAAAAACATTGTTCCAAACGACTGAGACATGGAGACATCCCACAAGGAGAATTTGTTGTTCTTAGTGGAGTTTTTTCTTCTTGTTTTTGAGTAGTGTGGTGCTACTTAGATTAATAGTTGTTTATATGAAAGGAGCCAATTGATTTTATTTGTTTTCAATCGTATGATTACAGTGAACAGGGTGATGTAATTTCTAAGCAAGTTAGTACAAATTTGTATTGCATTTGCAGAATTATGATAAAAACATGAAAGGCAGTGAAAACTCAGCTTTATTTCCAATTGTCTAGATCTCATTACAGGATAAGGTTTAATGACAATTTTTTTATGCACTAAGGAGAATATTTAGACTAGCAGAGGAGGAATGTGAATTTATAAAAGCTTTTCCAAATATGTCATATAAAGAATGGTTAATAAAGGGATGATCTTGGGGCAAAACAACTGTTGCTATCCCCTCTCTGATGGGCTGTCACAGAGCAGAAACACAAGATAATGTATCAGGCCAGAGCACTGAGGTGGCCCCGATTGGAAGGCAAGATGCATGTTTTGGATGGAGTGATGGCAGACAGACTCTTAGGAGACAGAGCTGTCTAATGCAAGAAGTCCTAGAGTGGACCTAGTGGTCTATGAAGATAATATCTGGTCATTTGGCTTGTCCAGTGGGGCTTCTAGAACCATATACATAGTTAGACAGCGTGGTCCCCATCCTAAGGCTTCACAAGCATGGGACAAATCATGCAACATACTTCTTACTGAGAGCTAAAACTAGAGGCAAGCAACAGTCTTGCGTTTCCCCAGGAGACATTTTAGAGATGCTTGCTGACTTGACTTGTCCTTCAGCTTTGGGGTCATTAGCATCATTTTGGCTTTGACCTTCCTATTGGCTGAAAGGAGGAGACAGTGGAGAGGTTTCTTTTATTTATTTATTTTTTCTTTTCTCCTGGTTGACTGGCAGGTTATAGAAAAGATGATTCCTTTCCCACTGTCTCCGTGGGGCTATAGTACTCCTAAGTGTGTGCTATGATTTGAATGTGAAATTTTTTCCTAGACTCATATTTGAACAATTGGTCTTCAGCTAGTGGTGCTATTTGGGAAGGTTCTGGAACCTTTAAAAGGCGGAGACTTGCTAGAAGAATTGGGTCATTGAGGGTGGGCCTTGGAGCTTCATGTGAAGGACCCAGCTGCCTTCTTGCTTGTCATTTGTCACACCTTCCTTGCTTCCTGCCACATCTTCCCAAACACAATGAACTGATCCCATCAGAATGTAAGCCCTTCCTCACTTAAGTTACTTCTTAGCAACACGGAATGCACCTAGAAGGGCATGCTACTATGCTAGGCTGCTATCTGCAGTTGCTGGCCTTTTGCTGGGAGCCATTAGAGGCAAGGCTTGCCTTCGAGCTGGCTGTTCCCAGCAATGATGAACAAGTGCATGGTAGACCTCAGGCAATAATAGGTACGGAGTAGACAGAGTTAGGACTCAAACTGCTCTCTTCTGAGCTGTAAGTTCAGGAACTGAGGTTACTGCACAGGTATTCTCGGGTTCAGTTAATGTTTCTCAACAGGTAGTAGTCGGTCTTCATCGTTATTCCCCCCCAAAGCTTCTGTAAGGTTTTGTCACCTGGCCCTAGACAGGTCTCATTGTGTTTGCTGGTGTGAAAAGCTAAGTGTGGAACGACAAAAAGCATGAGGACTCAATGAAAGATGGCTTTCCTGTTCCAGAGTCCAATGGGACTCTGCGCTCAAGAGCCCTAGTCAGGAAGTATCTCTCTCCAAGGTACCAGAAGACTGTCAGTGGCGTTTGCTGAGGAAACAGATCAGTCCTCTTCAAGGCAAAAGTACATGCACCAAGTCTCTCAGCTGCTTCTGTACCTGTTACCTGCACATACCCTGAGGATGGAGCCCTCCTTCCCACTAGCCATGGCCTCAGAAACCATCCCAGGCATACAGCAGTTACTCAGTAGCTGTGTAAAACGTGTCTGCTGATGTGTGTGCTTGTTGATCTCGGTTTTCAGCTTGATTGGCTCTGGAATCAATTAAGAGACAGTAACGGGGCACCTCCCTCCCCCAGGATGTTCTTGATAGAGTTAACTGAAGTGGGCGGAGCCATCCTAAATGTGGACCTTTTGGTGGCTGGCAGCAAAGATAAACAAGGTCCGAGGGTAAAGCTTTTGCTTTTGCCTACTTGCTTTCCTGTCTCACCAGTAAGCTCACCCTGCTTTGCTTTGCTTGTGAGCTGATTTATCCAGTTGCTGCTGAATTTCTTTTCTCATTTGAGAATTCAGTCTTCTGGTCTCCAGTATGCGCCGAGGACCAGCAACTTTTCTGATCTTTATAGTACCATATCAGGATTTGAGGTTCCTAGTCTTATGGAAAGAAGAGCTCTGTATTCTCAGACACCTTTTTTTTTTTGACTACCCAGCCTACACTGGTGAAACCAATCCAACAAACCCACTTCTCATATTCACTGTGTTGCTTTTGTTCCTCTCACAAACCCCAAATGGAACCACCCCTAAACCCAGCAGTTTAAACACCCAGTCTTCATTTTTGCCCACAGTTTTGAGCGTCGGGAATCCGTTGAGGCTCAGATTCAGGATCTGTCACAGACTGAAGCGCAGCAGGTCCTCCATCTCGGCTGGCTTAGATGGCTCTCAGGAGGCTCACTTTCTAGCTCACTTAGGACTTGGTAGAAGGTGACCCCGGATCTTCAGTGTGTGGCTGTTTCCTTGGAGTTACTCAGGCCGTGAATTTCCTCGGAGTAAGTGACCAGGAATAAGACAGGAACAGCGCAACAGAAGTGAGCAGAAATGGCAGCCCCCAGCTTCCGCTTCAGCCGTCGTCCATCCGTTGTCCGCACAGATCAACCCTGCATCAGAGAGTGAGGTGTAAATAGCAAGAGATGGGGATCACTGGGGATTGTAACTCTAATTGAAAACATAAAAGTTTAAATTAGCTCCAGAAAGATCCATATCGGGCGTAGGAATGTTAATATTTACACATTCATTCAACAGACTCTTATTAAGCACTTCCTTTGTGTCAGTCACTGGGTACTGAAAATGGTGGAGAGCAAGGCATGCATGCTCCCACTGTCAGAGGTCTCACGGTTTATTGGGGACTGTGACTCAGTGGTTGAAAGCTTGCTTAGCAAGTGTGTGGCCCTGGGTTCAATTCCACACACTACTATGTAGATACTAACATATCTACTATAGCATAGCATCTAGCAGATACATAATAAATAATGCACATTTAGCATATGATAAATAACACATAATATATATATAAACAAATAACACAAATATAGCTATAGCTAGTTCAAAGTCATCCTGGGACATATGAGACCTTGTCTCAAAACAAAAATTAGAGAGAGAAGCGTCTCTATCATAAAAGATGGGTTCTCAGACTTAAAATGCTTTTCATTTGTTCCCTCATATTCCCACAGAATGGAGCAATACAGCAGGAAGACACAGTCAGAGAGAGTCTTGGAGCTTTGGCTACACAAGTTGTGGGGATTTTGCTCCTGAGAGATAGCTGCCTCTGTTTTCTTCCGTGTAACTGTCTAGGCCACATTCTGAAATAAAATCCTTTGTGTTTTAGCATAGTCTATGTTTGGTCTAGGCTAGACCATGCATAGTCACTTGAACTTTCCTCTTTGCTGCAACTCTCTGTTCTTCAGGTTTGGATGGAACCTGAGTCTATAGTTGTGACCGGATTCAGGGTTAGACTGCTGCTCTGTGGCGCTTCTTTTGCCCCTTTTCCATGTTAGAGGCCCGGTCACCCTGAAACCCTCAGAGCCAGGACAAATCCCTCTCCTAATACGTCCTCCTGGGGTGTCCTGCTCCGGTCGGACTCTCCTCTGAGGGCACTCCACCCCATAGCACCGCACTAGAGTGATTTGGGTTTCGGATACTTACTTGTCCATAGTCAGCCGTCCCTGGACTGGGCACAGAGCAGATCTGAAGTCATGACTCGTCATTACTGTTACGCTTTAACATTTTTTTTTATTTTAGTGTGTAGGTGTTTTGTTTGCATATGTGGGTGTGTGCATCATATGTCTGATGTTCTTAAGTCTATGAGAGGATGTGAGAACCCCTGAAACTGGAGAGACAGATGACTGAACAAATATGTGGTGCTAGAAACTGAACCTGGGTATTCTGTAGGAGTCCTTTTAGTTACTGACCCGCCTCTCCAGCCCACTAATTAAAAAAAAAGTGTGTGTGTGTGTTTGTGTGTGTACATGTACTGAGGTCAGAGGTGGACTTATGGGAGTCACTTCTCTCCTCCTTTGTGCGGGTTCCAGGCTTCTAACTTAGGTCATCCAGCTTGGTGACAAGTGCCCTTGCCTGCTGAGCCATCTTGTCTGCACATTGTTTATTACTTTTAAAATTGTCAGCCAGTTGCACACTTAGGCTGCTTCTGCTGTGCAACAGGGGATCATGGGTCACCCTACTGAGCTGTGTTCTTTTGCCATTTTTTTTTCTGGGAGGGTGCGTTCATAAATCCAGTCTTTGAGCAATGTGACACTGGCTTGTGGGCTACTGGGCCAGTCTGAGGTCACCCGATAAGACAGTTTCACACCTCTGTCTAATCTTGGCAATTAGCAAATTCCGAGTCCACAACTGACTTTTACTTTAGGGAAGCAAGTCTCTTTTTGGTAAACCTAGAGATATGTTGGGGTTCTTGGCTGTATCAGGCAGTGGTGGGTCACAGATACCAACTTCCTTCAGGGAGGGCCCAGATTTAAATCTCATTATCCACAACATGTAGCCATGCTCAATAAATTCACAAATACCAACTGGGCTGGCCCATGTGCATCTGTTATTAGTTAAAAAAAAAAGGGCAATGTGGGAGAATTTCCGTTTTCCTAAATTCTCCCTTTAAAAGTTCAGTATTAAGGAATCCTTGAGGTAAGGACATTGATTCCTTTTCCTGGACAGATGGACACACAGATGCTCTGCAGCTGATTAACCCCACCCTGACATTTTTGCAGTCTTGGCTTGGTCTTACAGTGGGTTTTGGAATGCATCCAAAATCTACTTAGACATACTTCTCAGGGAGAAAGGCTTTTACACTTCAGAAACTCTCTCTCTCTCTCTCTCTCTCTCTCTCTCTCTCTCTCTGTCTTAATTTGAGGTTGAATTTTTCTGCCCTAATTAGCTGTGTCTTTGAGCTTCAAGAGCAAGTTTTACTGTGGTTATTAACGAGGCCAATCTCTGATCGCTGGCCTTTTTCAAAAGCATTCCAGCCCGCTAAACAGTGGCCTTTCATGATTTACAAGTTTGGAATCTTTGAGGGTTTTCAACAATTAAGGTGATTACTTTTCACACTCCGAACGTCTTAATCACAAAACCTTGAGAGGGGGGGGGCATGGCAAGTATAGCCTGGCACCCCTGGCACCCCTAGAGCTTGCCTCTTGGGTGTGGGGATTCCCTGGAGCTGGTCTAGCCCAGTGGCACTGTTCTGAGACGGTGTAGGCAGGAAGTCACAGGTGCTCTGCTTCATCTCCAGGCCTGTACTAACAGTACAAACCATGTCCCAGGGCGAGTGCTGTCAGATACCAGCTGCGAGCAAGGTAAACAATCCTTTTCTTCAGCTCAACACAACCATGTTTTCAAAGTACTTTATAGACTTGAAAGCTCAGGTGATCTTTACAAGGCTGTGCGGTTACACAGATGAAATACTGTAGTATTAGTGAATGGGGAGAGTAAGGGCCGGAGAGGTAAGAGCAGACAGTCAATGGCAGTGAAGGACATCCAAGTTTTCTGATTCCTGGCTGGGAGCTTTGCATAACAAGGATGTCACTCCTTCTGTCTAGAAATGGTACCCTTGTCTGGGGAAAAGAAAGGTACTGGTTTAACATTTCATCTCTATCTAATGAAAAAATGACCGGCATTTTACTTTCACATGACACTGATTCTGTAGACACCGTATGCTCCCATTTGAATCTGGATGTATGGGACCAAACAGAATGTTAAGAGAATCAGTCAATGTTCAGAGGAAATGGATTGCTAGTTAGTGCTGGAAATGAATACATAAGTAGAAGTTTCTAGGACTGTAGAAATTTAAAACACAAGAATATCATGGGTTGTACAATGAATGTGTGAGCTGATAATGCTTGTTACCATAGAAACATCTAGAATTCTTCTTGTGTGGATTTTTTTCTCCCCTACAAGGTTTAACTCTATAGCCCAGGCTACCCTGGAACTCATGGTGGTACCCAGGCTAACCTCCCTGCTGGTTCTCCTGCCTCAGCCTCCCAAGGGCTAGAATTGCAGGTTCAAGCATGCCCTTGTACTTAGCTCTTCTGTATGGCTTGCATTTATGTGAAAGGAAGCCTGTGAGGGTGACTTGCATTTTGAAAAGCTCAATGTGCATCTAAAATATCAGGTTGGTTATTAGGTCCCAGCAATGTCACGATTCACTTGATAAAGTCTTTATTGTTATAATTATTACGATTACTATGATTTTGAGGCAGTTTGCTATGTAGTCCGGGTTAGCTTCGAACTCATGATCTTTTAGCCTCTGCCTTCCAAATGGTAGGATCACAGGTGTGAGCTACCTCGCCCTGTTCTATGAAGTCTCTTTAGTTGGTTAAAAAGTATTGTTCTTGAAAGTGTGAAAGACCATGTCCCAGGCTTTAACTTGAACTTTTACTCCTCCTTAATCTCCATCCCCATGACATCTTTGCATCTGACCTCTTCTCAGGCCATCTTGATAGACAAGGCTTATTGTTTGAATGCATATATTCATTCTCCATCACACGTTGAATCCTAACGCCCAAGGGGATGCTCTTAGCAGAAGTCATATCCAGGACATTAGACTGTGGAGATGGGACCCCACAAGTGCCATTCATGCCTTTTCCAGAGAGAGAGATCAGAGACCACTTTGCCTACCAACCCCAGGAGAGAAGGTATTGCTTGTGACCCAGGAAATAGGTTCTGATTAGACACAGAATCAACCAATGTGTTGTTGATCTTAGACTCTCCTGTCTTTCAGAACTATGAGAAATAAATGTATACAAGATTTCCAACCTATGGGACCTTGTTGCTGAAGTGTGAGTAAATGAAGGTACCAGGAGGCAGTGCATCTTTGTAGCATCCCTCTTCTCCCCAACCCCTGTTCCTGACTCCAGACAACCCAGCCAGGGGGCTGCCCAGTACAATCTGACATCACATCCTTGTTTAAGACTCACCACAGCTAAAAGAAAATCTAGTCACTATGGTGGCTGCAAAGTCCTACGTACCTACCCTTTCCACCTCTTTCACCTGAGAACTTGCCATGCCATAGCCCTGTTGGTCCACTTGATGCATGTCCACCTTATTCCTGGCCTTAGACTGCACTGGCCTTGCCCAAGGTTGAGTCTTCCTGATCCCTGAGAACCATGTGAGCCTCATAAAGTGGCTCCCTGACTACCCAAGTAAAGGATGCCCTGGATATTTTGTCTCAGAACCCTTTCCTTTCTTTCTAGCCAGTACGTATCCCTGCTTCTTCAGAGTCTGTTTTCTTCCCAGAAGAATGTAAACTCCAAAGAAAGCAAGAAAATGGCTGGTTCTATTCACTTTAGTATTTAGTTGAAAACTGTCCAGTGTGCAGTAGGTGTCGAGTAAATGTCAGTGACAGACCCAGGGAATAAGGGAATGAAGACCAGGCCCATTTCTTGAGCTTTTGCCATAAGTGAGATGCCTTTAATAATTTCTTTTCTTTAACCTTCCAACAATTCTAGGTTATTTTAGTTCATGGCATATGGAGGAATAAACAAAGTCCCGCAAAGGCTTACTAAAATATAAAGATTAGCTATTTTCAATGTACTCACATGACATGGGGATGAATGAGTCTGAAGCTGTGGGCTGTACTGTGTATAGTATAGGTACCTGACCCTAAGCTGTGCCCTAGCCCAAAGAACTTATGAGTAGAGGGAATGTGCAAAGGGAAAGGAGAACTTTGTTCTCCAAAGGGACTCTCAGAAACTCATACACAAGCAATGAACCAGCAAACTGTAAGAAGAAACATTTAGGGAAAGTGGAGTGATTAAGAGCAAGTACTGTTCTTGCAGAGGACTTAACTCTAGCACTCATGTGTGGCAACTTACAATGGCCTATAACTCCAGGTCCAGGGGATCTCACGCCCTCTTCTGGCATCTACTGGCAACTGTACTCATGTGCATATATTTCACACAGACAAACATGCTTTCATATATATATATATATATATATATATATATATATATATATATATATATATATGTTTTTAAATAATAATTAAAGAAAGGAACATTTTCAAAAGGAACAGGTAGAAACTGTCCTGGATACCTCGGAAGGTGGAGACTGCTTGGGATATTTTCATGTTGGATGTGAAATATCCCCCCACAGGCTTGTTGTGTATTTGAGTATTTAGTTGTCAGCTGATGGAGCTCTGTTGATGTTGTCGAACCCCGAGGAGACAGAGCTCTGCTGGAGGAAGTAGGTCATAGGGATGTGGAGCTTATGACCTTGTCTTGCTTCCTGCCTGGCCTCTGTTTCCAGTTCTGGCAGGATGTAAAGATCTGAGTTTTTCCAACTGAACATCCCTGTTGCCATGGCATAACCTGTGATTGTATCCCCTCCAATGGTGAGGGAAAACCCTTAAGTTGCTTGGTAACATCCATGGGGAATTGGGTTGCACTCATACCTGTGGGTGGGTGGACATGGAATGAATGCTCCTTCTGATAATATGGCTTTTCTGTTTCTATCTACTTAGCATACATTTGATTCTTATGGTAGCCATCTGGGTTCTCTTAGTACATATATTGGTTTGCTTCTCATTTCTGTAACAAAATATCTCAGGCATCCTAGTTTATAAAGGAAAGGAGTTTATTGACCTCAAAGTTTTTTTTTCTTTCTTGCTTGCTTTCTTCTTTTATTTTATTTTTTTTTGTTTTAGACAATGTCTCACCATGTAGCCCTAGCTGGCCTGGAGCTCTTTAACTATGACTTTGGGTCTTAATATCCAACAGGAGTTCAGCAAGACATATCAATTTCAAAACAAAGCACTAGACAAGAAGCTCTGAGGGCAATGGATTCTGATGTGAATCCAGGCTCACCTCTAGAGCCCACCTATCCTCAGGGTTAATTTGGGTAAGATCAGGCTGGCCTCAAATTCATAGAAATCCACCTGTTTCTGCCTTCCAAGTGCTGGGATCAAAATTATAGGCTACCATATCTAGCGACTTTACAGCTTTGAAGGCAAGAAGGTCTAGTATCATTATGCAGGCTCTAGAGAAGACTCTCTCTAGCTAGACTCTCCTATGCTAGGCAACCTGTGCTTCTCTGCATGCACCTCTCTCCTTATGGAGCTATTAGGATTTAATTTATGGGAGGGATGGAGGGTGGGTTCCACCCTAGTGGCTTAATCTAATAATCTAATCACTTTCCAAAGGCCCCACCTTTAAATACAATAGGCGGATTAAGTTTCTACCTTCTTAATAGCATTAACTATGACTTTAGGGCTTAGACTCCAGCATGAGTTCAGCTGGACAAATCATACTCAAATCAAAGCACTGAGCATGGAGCCCTTGGGGCTTGTATTCTGATGTGGGTCTGGGCTCATTCCTATATCCCACCCATCCCCAAGGTAGATGTACATAAGCATACAGTAGGTATTTGTGAAATGGCTTTATAACATGTAGTCTAATCTCTAACATTTAAAAAATTAGGAAGCAGCTTGTAGTTTATTTTTTCTATTCTTTCTCTCTCACTCTGTCTTTCTGTCTCTCTGTTTCTGTCTCTGTCTCTGTCTCTCTCTGTGTATGAGTGGGTGGGTGTGGGTGTGAAACTGAGTCTTCCTATATAGCACAGGCTGGCCTAAACTTTGTTATGTAGCCTAGGCTAGCCTAGATCGCGCAATCCTACTTATAGCTTAGAATAAAATTTTCTACCATTATAGCCAGCAGGCTTGTGCTTCTTATCCTCTTTTCAAAAATGGGTTGGATTGAACTTGGGAAAGAGGATCAGTGTACCTAAGATGACTATGTGAGGACAGTCCTTAAATAAGCAACTTTATCTTCTCTGTTCGTAGCACAGTTAGAAACAAAGTTAATCTTCCCATTGGGGAACTATCCATGCACCAAGGGTGACTCTGAACAGAAATGTAGATGGGAAAACTGGTCCCAAGCTTTCTGGTTCTATACATGCTTTCAAATAGCATAGTGAATATTTTTACTCAGTGTTATGAGGTTATAACACTGCTCTCTCTCCTGAAAAAGGTATCTTAAAGCCCTAGCTCTTACTGCCTCTAAATAGGTATGACCCTATTGAAAATAAAGTTCTTTATTTTATTAATAACATCAGGCCATATTTTAGTAGGGCAGTTCCTGATTTAGCAAGACTAGTATCTTTATAAGAAGGGAGAAGATAAAGAAAGAGGACATATTTTGAATCCACCCATCTGATGAGAGAATAATATCTGGAATATGAATGTCTAAAACAACAACAAGAAACAAGTTGTCTTAGTCAGGGTTTCTATTCCTGCACAAACATCATGACCAAGAAGCAAGTTGGGGAGGAAAGGGTTTATTCGGCTTACACTTCCATACAGCTGTTCATCACCAAGGAAGTCAGGACTGGAACTCAAGCAGGTCAGAAAGCAGGAGCTGGTGCAGAGGCCATGGAGGGATGTTCTTTACTGGCTTGCTTCCCCTGGCTTGCTCAGCCTGCTCTCTTATAGAACCCAAGACTGCCAGCCCAGAGATGGTCCCACCCACAAGGGGCCCTTGATCACTAATTGAGAAAATGCCTCACAGCTAGATCTCATGGGGGCATTTCCACAACTGAAGCTCCTTTCTCTGTGATAACTCCAGCTGTGTCAAGTTGGCACAAAACTAACCAGTACACAGGTTGATTTTATTTTTTTAAAAAGATTTATTTATTTATTCATTCATTATATGTAAGCACATTGTAGTTGTCTTCAGACACACCAGAAGACTGCATCCAATTTCATTATGGATGGTTGTAAGCTACCATGTGGTTTCTGGGATTTGAACTCAGGACCTTCTAAAGAGCAGTCAGTGCTCTTACCTACTGAGCCATCTCTCCAGCCCACATGTTGATTTTAAAGATGAGCAACCAAGAGCTTAGCAGTGATGGATGTCTGCACTAAGTCTGTGTAAGACTTAGCCTGTGAGTCAGGCATGGATCGAGGAAAAGGCTCAGCGGGCCTCATCCCTCACTCCTGAGATATTTACTACTGATAGATTCAGGGAGGGAGGGAGTCATTGCCTTCAGTTCTGTACTAGTTGGTGACTCCATTAGGTTCCAATGGATAGTTCTCACCCAACGCTCACACAGATGGATTTGGTCAACTGAAATCATTCATAAAACAAAATCAAATGACTGGTAGGGGTAGGAGTGAGGTTGAGGGATGCTACAGCAATTAAAAGGTGTTTTGGGGAAAGAATAATCATAATAATATAAAAGCATGAAAATAAAAAAATAAGATAAATCATTTTTTTAAAAAAATAAATGGGCAAATAACCTGGCTAGACATTTTTTAAAAAGAATATTTATTTTTATTTTATATGTATAAGCATTTTGACTGCATTATGTATGTGTACCATGTATATGTCTGGTACCCTTGGAAAACAAAAGAGGGTTTCTGATTCCCCTTGAACTTGGGTTATAGATGGTTGTAAATCGCCATGTGGTTACTGGGAATCAAGGTCCGTTGTAACAGCAGTTAGTGTTCTTACCCCATGAATTATCTTTCCAGCCCCTGGACAGATGAGTTGTACAAGTGTTAGCAAGTACACAGAACAAAATGTTCACATCATGAGCCATTATGGGAATGCTAAGCAAAGCTACCGCAATGTATCATTTATATTTCCTTTCCATGACTGTCTCAAAAGCACAAATAGCAATAGCAACACCAAAGTGGGGGCAGGCTTTCCCCCCAATGCTGGTGAGGGTGCAATGAGAATTCCAACTAACGTGGGGGCAGGCTTTCCCCCCAATGCTGGTGAGGGTGCAATGAGAATTCCAACTAATGTGGGGGCAGGCTTTCCCCCCCAATGCTGGTAAGGGTGCAGTGAGAATTCCAACTGTTAGGGAAGTTAAAAAGTACAGCCATTGCACAAGACAGAAGGGTGGCTCTTCAAAAAACCAGAAATAGAAATGACTATATGATTTGTTCCTAGTACTGAGTAGATAGCCAAAGGAAGTGAGATCAGCATATTAAAGAGATAGCTATACCATATTTTTACAGCCAACATCAATTCACTCTACATGTCTAGCAAGAGATGAACAGATAAAGGGAAAGCACTATCTATACACAGGATAGAATATTATTTAGCTATAAAAAAGAATGTAATTCTGTTATTTGAAACAACAAATGGGACGGAAGATGTTTGATATGATTGTCAGGCTCGACCCACATGCTATCTATGAAGCATCTCCCAAAGGGTTCACGTGCAGAAGACTTGCTCAACAGCCAGCGGAGGTGAATGGATCAAGAAGACACTGACTTCAGCACTGGAATAATGCATCCTTTGCATTTGTGGCTGAATGGGCTAAGTAGGAGCTAGGACCTTGCAGGAGGATGTAAATCATGAAGGAATGGCTTTGAAGGTTATACCTGGTCTCTGATACTCTCCTTTTGCTCTCTGCTTCCTGAACATCATGAGCTAAATCTCTGTCACACACTCCTACCTCTTGTTGGCCCAAAGCATGGAGTGAGCTAACCTGGTCCTGAGCCAAAATACATTCTCTTACCCTCTAAGTTGCTTATCTCAGGCATTTGTCACAGGGATGAAAAACCGGATTGCGATGGCTATTCTTGGTTGTCTACTTGACTACATCTGACATTAAGTAAAACTCAAAAATGGCTGTGCACACCTGTGTGGGATTTTTGCATAATTAGATCATTGACGTAGGAAGATCCACTTCCAATCCATATCTTTGAGGTGGAAACCATGCCTTTAATCCAGATCTTTGAGGTGAAAACCATGCCTTTAATCCAGATCTTTGGAGGTGTGAAGACTGGGCCACATCTTCTGTTGAAAGCCTAAATAAAGGAAGCTTTTCTCTCTATGCCTGCTGGCTCTCACCCTCACTAACAGCTCCATTTCTTCATTGGCATTAGAGCCTACTTCTGTGGCATTCCTATGTATATTGAAGACCAGATGAGATATCCAGCCTCATGGACTAAACAACTCCTGGATTCTTGGACCTTTTATAGGCAGATATTGTTGGATTAGCTGGACCACAGCCTGTAACTTATTCTAATAAATGAGAGAGAGAGAGAGAGAGAGAGATTGATTTATTTATAATGTTCTGTTACCCTAGAGACGTTGACAAACTCATAGACTGAAACACTTGAAACACTACATGTTCCTATATGGGTAAGGAAGCTGAGTAGTTGACCCTACCAAAGTAAAGATCTTCATGGGTGGCAGTTCCTGATAAAGATGTAGGGGAGGTAGTGATGGGAAAGGGTAGTTATGGAGCATAGAGACTCTCGAGGAACAAAGATAATGCTAATGACCTATAATCGTTAGGACAACTGTGGTTGACGATGATTTGTATATCTTATAATTATACGTAGAAAGGGTCTGAACATTCCTAGAACATAGAGTGAAAATTACAATATGCTAATCACTCTGGTCCGATTGTATGCATCAAATACATACATGTCTTGAAATGCCATAACTCCATAAGTATATACTACTACTTTGAGTCATTAAAACCATGTGAAAAATCTACAGGAAAAAGGAGGAAAATTAGGACCAAGGATACACAGGGAAAGATGGCTGTATGGAGACAGAAGCAGAGGTGTGAATGAGTTAGCCATAAGCCAAGGAATGCCTGAGATTTCCCACATTAGAAACAGGCAAGGAAAGATCAGACACCAATTAACTGGAATGAGAAAAGTGCCTGATTTTGGATTTCTAGATTTCAGAATAAAATTTTTTATTCTAATTAACCTAGTTTGTAATAATTTGTTATACACCCATACCTTAGGCTACATACCTAGAAATAGAAGCAGAGAGAATCCTTCCTCTAGCTGGTTGGGTTCTGGGTGGTCTAGGTAATGTACACAGCATAAACTATTACATCAGAAGACATAGAAACAAAGATCCATTTGTCTGCAGATCTCCGCATCCAGAACACTTAGAGAAACCAGAACACCAGATGCTACCTGAGAACTGATGACTTGGCAAGTTTCAAACCCTTGAGTTCAGCCAGCTACTCACAGGGAATCACCACTGGAGTGGCGCAATCACAGTGCTAGGCGTATCTGACACAGACCTGAACAGCATTTCCTTCCCAATGACTGTACTTGGTTGGGGTTTCCACCACATCGTGCATTCCCCATTTCCATCCCCCCCACCGGAAGTCTTAAATCTTGGAGAGATTGTCTTGCTCACCTTGTTTTACGTCCTTCTCTCCCCCTTTCTCATTGATCATTGTTCTCCAGTAGACTTCCCTCTGTATCTATGAAACTGACGTGAGGAACACCAAGACTCCCAAGTCCTCAAATATTTAAATATCTTGATGGAACAGAGCCCTACATTTGCACATATTGTAACATACATTTTCATGTCTTTTCACCCGTAGAAAGTGGAGCTTGCAGGTTAAGTAAGCTGTCTGTAGTTCGGTTTTTTTCTCATCTCTGGAATTCTTCTCCTTAGATCAGTCTTTCTTGCCATTGCTTTCAATTATGTTACCATCTTCCCACCTCCAAGTCTTTTTTTGAACACAGTCATCAGGTTTTTTTTTTTTTTTTGTTTTTTTTTTTATTATATGTAAGTACACTGTAGCTGTCTTCAGACACTCCAGAAGAGGGCGCCAGATCTCGTTACGGATGGTTGTGAGCCACCATGTGGATGCTGGGATTTGAACTTATCACCTTCGGAAGAGCAGTCGGGTGCTCTTACCCGCTGAGCCATCTCACCAGCCCAGTCATCAGGTTTTTAAGAGGGTGAAACCTATTAAGCCATGGTTCTGCCTAACCTCCTCCAATTGTGACTCATTTTATAGGCGCGAGTATGTGAGCACTCATGCAAATTCCCAGTCTCCTTCCATCTTTCTACCTTGCATCCCTGTATTGGTTTTCTTCATGATGCCAGTATGGCTGCAGAGATCCTTTTAGGATCACACTTATCTTCTTATCTGCCCAGAGGGGGGATGATAGCTGTTTGTTTGGGAAACAATAGTATTGATTCTCAGGCTTCCTTCTCCTCTTCTTCCTTCTTTGAAATAGGTCTCACTGTACAGCCCTCGCTGGCATGGAACTTGTTATATAGACCAGGCTGGCCTTGAACTGGCAGATATCTGCCTGCCTCTGCCTCCCTAGTGCTAATGTTGAAGTTGTGCACCACCCTGCCATACTCAAGGGCTCTCCTTAAGACTAACACTGAGCCTCCCTCACATGCTGTTGGCATACTGGCAACTCCTGAGCTAAGAACTCTACTGAAGGAGCAATGCATGTGTGTCATATGGGCCTGGACCTCAGGAGGGATGACTGTTGTCATATGGGCCTTTTAGTGACTTGTAGTATCTTGTGCATCATCGGTGCTCATTAAAAAATGTGATGAGCAAACTAATAAATACAATGGTAAAGGACAGAACCACAATAAACAGTCACTCAACTGCTCCTCAAAAGGGGGTCATGACCCCCAGGCAGGGAACCATTGTTCTAACCCATGGGTCCTCAGGGGACATTCCAGATCCAAATGAGACCAGTAACCCTACCCTGACAGAAGGTTACAGGTGTCAATGGCAACTTTTCTATGAATATATACATGTTCATGAGTGTGTTTATATTTTTAAAAAGATTTATTTTATTTAATGTGTGTATGTGTTTTGTCTGTCTGTCTGTCTGTCTGTCTGTCCGTCTGTCTATGATAACCTCAGCTATCAGAAGAGGGCTTTGGATTCCCCGAGACTGGAGTTTCATTTCAGATGTTTGTGAGCTGCCATCTGGGTGCTGGGAACAAAGCCTAATTCTTTTGCAAGAACAATAACTGCTCTTAATTCTGAGCGCCATATCAAGCCCTGATACTTTCTTTTTGATGGATTTATGTATTCTGCTTTTTAAAAAAATTGACATCATAGCATGTATACATAGATATATAATATATTATACAGACAGTTATATATATATATATATATATATATATATATATATATATATATATATATATATATATATATATATGAAATAGGTTATGTAATCTAATCCAAGAAACTTCTATGCAGGTTGATGGGAGAGAAAAATGTTTAGAGATCTTTCTGAAAACTCTGGGAACTAGAACACCAACTTACCAGGTAAGATGCGCCCATAGTCACAGTAGTGGCATCACAGTTTTGATGTGATGAATGAATGAAGTTGAGGCCTGCTCCACAGGGAAGAATTCAATTCTGGAATTATAAAACGTGATCAAAAGCCTCTGTCTGAGGGTGGTCATAGGCCCTATGAGGAAACCTATTGTTTTGTTATGTGGATACTTTATCAAACTACATACCTTCTGAATATTTATATTAATATCCATAAATTAGTGTTACTATTAGTTTTAGTTAAGGGAGCTTATGTTTACAGTAAATGCTGAGAATAGTGACTGTTGCGATATTGATTGGGACAGTTGTTGAGCCCTAAATGGGGCATCTCTATCCCTCCACTCCAGAGGTTAGGATCCATGGATGTAAACAGGATGTAGGATCTGGAAGATGGGAAGAAATGATGTCAATGCTGTCTTCTGGACATGACATGTCTGTTGTACCCACGGGCCCACAGCGACAGTGGCTACATGTACATTACCTTCACAAGTCTGGGCCCATTAACATTTCACCACTGACTGGGAAGGAGCTGACATGAGAGAAGAACTATTAATGGTTTACTGGGGTTGGGGGGGAGATAGACATAGACTTTAGTACTAGCCACTAGGAAGTTGCTCTTGCTTAAGTAAATAGCTACTCACCTCAAGTAGGCAGCCCTAATTAAAGGCAGTGGGTCACAAAAGGAAACAAAACAAAAAATAAAATATGGAGTAGGAAGGGGACTTGATGGAAAGAAAAGGAGCTCAGGTGGGATTGGCTAAGATAGGAAAGGTAATGGGGAAGGTACAATCAGAGAACCTTTCATATGTGTTTGAAATTGGGAAAGAACAGAGCAATTCATTTTTCTTTAAAGGTGGGATGAGGAAGCTAACAGCAGACAGTGAGCATCCGGTTCTATCACTCTCCATGTTAGTCCTTTGGTACAGGCTCTCTCCTGACCTTGGAGCTAGGCTGGTGGCCAGCAAGCTCCACTGACCCTCCGGTCTTTACTCTCTGCCATACTGAGATTGCAGCACAAGTGAAGTCAATGCCAGCATTTATGGAAAATGTATGGAAAACGCTGAGATGTGAACTGACATCTTCACACTTGTGCGCTGAGCACCTTTGCCTACTGAACAGTCTTCTCAATCAACGTTCTTTTGTATAGAACTGAGTCCATATTTCAGGTTTAGCGTAGTCTTGAAAATGGATGCATTTCCCATGTACTGTAAAACACTGTGTACTGACTAGTTTTGTGTCAACTTGACACAGCTGGAGTTATCACAGAGAAAGGAGCTTCAGTTGAGAAAATGCCTCTATGAGATCCATCTATAAGGCATTTTCTCAATTAGTGATCAAGGGGGAAAGGCCCCTTGTGGGTGGGACCATCTCTGGGCTGGCAGTCTTGGGTTCTATAAGAGAGCAGGCTGAGCAGGCCAGGGGAAGCAAGCCAGTAAAGAACATCCCTCCATGGCCTCTGCATCAGCTCCTGCTTCCTGACCTGCTTGAGTTCCAGTCCTGACTTCCTTTGATAATGAACAGCAGTATGGAAGTGTAAGCTGAATAAACCCTTTCCTCCCCAAGTGCTTCTTGGTCATGATGTTTGTGCAGGAATAGAAACCCTGACTAAAAGACACTGTCAGTCACTGTTTTAGATCCCAGAGTGTAGACCCCACAGGGATCTATAAAGCAAAGTGAGAACAACTTTTAAGAATAGCATGAACTCTTAACCTTTGTCCAGAAGCAATAATGGGATCCTAAAAATGTCCTTCGCATCTAGTTAGCATTGAATACATTACTCCATTGTGCAATCTCACACAGTATTATTCATTTTCAACTTCTCTGGGACTTGGAAGATACAGCAGTTCTTGGGCCAGAAGGATAAAAGCTTGGGCTCAGTACATAAAAGCACTTGTCCAAAAAGCCTCCTGGCTTGATTTCAGTCTTCAGAATTCATGTAAAAAGGAGGATGCTATAGTACATTTCCATAATCCCAGCAATCCTAAGGCAAGATGGGAAGCAGAGACAGAATTGTCTGGAAGCTTGTGAGCCAGCTGTGCTAGAATACACTGTGCAGTGGCAAAGAACAGAGACCCCAGCTCAGGGAGAAAGACAAGAACTTAGAGACCCCTGGGAAGCTCTCCTCTGATCTCTACATGTACACACACACACACACTCAGCACATATACATACAATACATATGCTACATATACAAGAACTATAAACACACATACCACACACACTAAAAACATTATACACACACCACATACACACTACATATACACTACAGGTCATACACACATACTACATACATTCCCACCCACACATACCACATATACACAGACCACATACACTTAACACATACTAGACACACACACTATATACACACTACATACACACACTACATACACACCCCATATATATACTCCGTACACACTATACATATATCTATATTATACACCATACACATATACTTCATATATACCCCCAATATCACATATACATATACCACATACATATATACATACAGTAATACGCACACTACATAATCACTATATACATAAACAATACATACATACTATACACACATACTACATACACATACAGTACACACATTCTACACAAACCTATTGTACACACATTACACAAGCATACTACATACATACCATGCATATACTCTATATAGGCTACCTTCACACACTACCTCAAACATATCACACACATTATGCAAACACACTACACTCAGTACACATACACATTACAGAAACTATATACACACTACATATACCCTATACATATATATACACACTACCCATATATATTACATACAAACACACTACATACACACTATACAAATATTACATACAACTGCACATGCACTACCCACACACACTACATACAAACACACTATATGGACTACACAAAATACTACAAACACTACTAAAAAACTACAAACATTTTATATACATACTATATCCACAAGGTATACAAACACACTACATACACACTACACAATACTTACTACACACACACTGTTCACACACTGTCTACACACTACATACATGCACACTACATACAGACTCTATATACCCACTATTCACACACATTACCCACCTTTATATTACACACACTTACCACATATACTACCCACATATACTACTACATACATGCTACACATACATACATACTACAAACACACTATACACACCACACATACACACATACTACCCCCAGACACTCCATACACACATCCTATATACATATTAGACACACACTACAGACTCACACACTGCTGAAAGTAGAGCAATTCTCTATCACTGTCACAGATAAAATTTCTGTGGTTCAGATTAAAAAAGCGCACGCTCGCCCTTTGTGTCCAGCTCCAGTCCCACACTTCTTCACCTCACCTTTTACACTTTTCCCTCTCCTTTCAGTCACTGTTGGGAAGCAGAGATACCTGTGTGGTTCAAGCTGCACTGTGAGTAAGAGAAAGTTTGGGAGTTTCACATGTAAAAGCAAGTTTACTGTCAGATTAGCACTTTCTGCAGTTCTGGGTAAAAATACAGTTTTTCTTTTCTTTCTTTCTTTTTTTTTCAATTTTGTTTTCCCCTTCCACCTTTTACAAATAAGCCCACAGACTCAAAGAATGGTCTGGACCTCTTTCTTCGCTCCCATCTTCTCCAGCAGAGCTGTATGATCTGTGGCCACCCATGCCCAATACTATTCTTCCCTGTGAAAGTTCCAGGAGATGTAGCCCCCATATTGCACAAAAGCCGTTCACCCATTCATCTCCAATGTGCGTTCACGATGTGTATGTGATCTGGGGTTGAAGCTCGCCCCTGGAAACCCAGAGAGGAAAGCTCAAGTCTGTCCTCAGGGGGCCTACACTCTAGGGGGGAGGCAGCCGGAGCTTGTAATTAGGACTCACCACAAAGGGGACAGGATGCCTTTCCACAGCTCTCCCGGGCAGTGAAAACGGGAGTGAGATCCCAGAGGAGGAGGGGGCTCCTGAGGGAGGTCGCAGAGCTGCGGGAGTCACAGAGACAATAGCACGCTTATGTTCTCTGCAAGCTGGCCACACGCATCTCCTGGTTGCATTGTTTCTGGTTCAAATCCTACCGCTTTATTTAGAAGCCCTGGATCCTCCGACGACGGGAAACTTAAGAAATAGCAGGGGATGGTGCAAGCTCCCAGATTGGAATCAGAAAGCCCTAGGTTGGAAGTTCTACTCTGCATCTTTCTTGTTGTGTGACCCCCCCCCCAACTCTCACAGTCTCAGGTTCATTCTCTGCAAAATAAGACCAGCGAGATTAATCTAAAAGCAAGAAGCCGGAGAAGGGCGGAGCAGAGAGCCCACAGCATGAAGTGCTCTCTCCAGGGCACAGTCACGATGCCCTTCTATATGGTTTACCACATTTAACTCTGTGCTTTTTCCAAAGGCTCCTGAGAGAAGGGGTAGGAGCAACACCTAAATCCTGCCCTGTGTGAACTGGTGACCCTCCCCCGGCCATGGAAGCAGACAGGTCATTTAAAAAAATGTAATTTTCGAAATGACATTCTTCATGCTAAGTCCAGGGCAGGCGTGTCCATTCTGCTCAGAGAGGGCTGGGGCAGTAACCCAGAAAGGAGAGGTAGCCCTCGCTTCACCATTCTGAGGCCCGGGCTGCTGACAAAGAATTGTGCAAATGAACCTTTAAATCCGTAAATAGTGCCCCCACAATGCCGGGAAGAATGCAGCGGCGACAAAGGGCAATATTCACAGTTTATCTCAGGGTGATGGATCTGAATGGACGCATGAACACGGGTTTGTTAGAGAAAGAGCTGGCCACAGCCCCCCGCCGGGAACCCAGTGGCCGCAGTCTGCAGTGCAAACAGTCAGTCTAAATCCTGAACAATTAGGGGAAACCAAGCTGCCTTTATCTGAACTTCAACTTGTTCTCATGATTGATATGGGAAATGAAAAGTTGTACAAGGCTCGGGAAGGGTCTGCTGGCCCTGGCTGCATGCGGGGCCGCGGAGAAGGTGTGTGATGTGTATTTCATATACAGAGTGGAAGCTGCCCACCACTCAGGTTAGTGCGGGATTGGGGCGGTCCTCAGACTGGGGGCATTTACCTAGTCAGGTATCATCCCCTAGCAATAAAAATTATTTCAGTTACAGCAAAGTCTCCTTGTTTGATTTTGGGTATGGAATTGCTTTGAAGGTGGGAAATACATTCGATTCTCTTTGCAGGGCTTGGGCTCATCTGTCTGGCTCTGTTTTGACACCTGAAGAATGGGAACAGGGCCTGCTTCTTGCAAAAGGGCGTGACATGCGATGGCGAAGTACACAGTAGATAGGAAGTGTTTTATTCTGGATGTGTGGGTCTGAGCAGGTACCTCAGCCTGCTTCAGGGAGCTGGGTGGGGCATCTATAAGCAAAAAGAGGAGTGCAGACACCCAATGCATGATGGTCACTTCAAGGGGAGGTACAGTGGCACTTACACCTCAGAGATGTGAGTCTCTTCCTCAGGGAGCAATGAGGAAGCTGTTTGTTGAGAGGAATCACATCACAGAGGGACAGGATGTGGCACACGGATGAACTGGGCATGGAAAGATGGTAATGTTTACATGCCCACTGGTGGGAAGAAAGACCTTGTTCTATGCTGCAGAAAATGCACAAAGGTTTGGACACTGTGGGCATGGGGGCCTCCTGGCTGAAGTTCAGGGTTTGTGGAAGGGGGAGGAGAGAGGCTGGAGAAATGAGCAGATCTTCAAAGCCCTTCACACTGAGGTAAGATCCGCCTTTCACCCTGTTGGTAATAGGAAGCCCCTATCCTGGAGCTGTGGGCTACCTTCTCATCTTTTCACTGAGAAGAGCTCCTGAGACTCTGGCCTGACTGGGGTGGTGCAGTGGTACACGGGCTTGTCCCATGCAGACCCAACAAGGCTCTGTGACACATTCGATGTGGGAGAGAGGTCAAAGGTGACAAAGGTTGTGAGCCTTTGACTCCAACACTCATTCATCCATTAATGAAACTTCGGACTCCTTACCAAAATTCCACAGGCTAGCCCACTCGTTGCCAGGAACTTACATAATCAATCACTTCATTACACCATAGACTTCCAGGGAAAGAAGTAGAGGGCGTGGGTACCTTCCAATAAGCTCACATGGGAACTGTGAGAACACATGGCAACATTTGTACTTTACAGAGACTTTACAGAGAATCGGATGCCACCATTCCCTCATCTTCACAGAGGGGGAAACTGAGGCTCAGGACAATTAAGTGATTGATTTGCCCAAGCCTGAGCTGGGATTTGAACTGGGTGCTGACGACAAAGCCCTTCACTGTCCTTTATGCTAAATGCCTCTGGTGAGGCTGGCTGGGAGGCACGCAGGCCACAGCACAAAAAGATCGGGAGCTCAGGCCACTCTCTGAAACAGACTTCCAAGAACCCTCTTCAAAGCAGCCCGAGGCATTCAGCTCTGCCTGGCATTCACTGTGGAAGTAGTTCCTTTGTCCCCACCATCAGAGGTAAGTGACATCTTGAACAGCTCAGGAAGATTAAATAGCCCGGCTCCCTCGGAAAGCTTAAGAAAAGAGTGAGAGAAAGAGAGAGGGAGAGAGAGAAGAAAGGGGCCACGCCGGCCATTATGGAGCTGCCTCCCCCCCACCCCTTTTCTGTGAAAGAGCTCCCAAGAAGCGCCATTGGAAGAAGCAGGCGCAGATAAGACTACAATGACAGAGAGCCCGAGAACTCCGGAGAACCCGGGGCTGGGCGCGGTGAATACGGATTACTGCAGCTTGGAGCTGCTGAAGAAAAGGAGAATCCCAGTCAGGATGGAAGTGAGGAATTCCTTTTTTCCCCCTTCCCCTCGGAGACTCCAGTTCACTGCGCAACAACAATGCGAGGTGGGGGGCACTTGACATGCCCCTCTTCCAGGCCATGTTGGCGCCCCATGTGGGGCTCCCGGGGAACAAGGGCGGTGCAAACCCAAACAAAGCCGGTTTTAACCCAATAAACTCACCCCACATTCTCAAATAGAAATGCCAAAAGCTTGGGCTTGCCGAGTACCCATCCACTGCCCAAACACACGGGACAAACAAGGCCTTGGGCTGAACGTGTTTGAACAGCAAAATTCACCTTCTGTAATGCTTGCTGACTTTTTTTTCTTCTTCTTCAATAATAGAAAGACTGGATCCTGCCAGCAGTTGGCAAGACTTAGGAAAGAACTGTTCTTCCTGAGATTGTGATTATTCTTGTTGTTGATGTTGCTGCTGAGGTTGGAACTTGGGGCTTCGTGCACCAACGTCTCTTCTTAAACATACACTATCCTATTTCATCCCAAACCACACCCGTGGACACTCAACATTCACTTGGGAAATGTGCATAAAGGCCTTTAGGCTGTAAGTTGCTGGCTCTGAGTTCGAATCCAATACAGTCTACTGATATTCTGCTTCAAATTTTGTTTCTCTCTCAAAAAGCTCTAACCTAGTGGTCCTCAACCTGTAGGTTGCAGCCCCTTTGGAGGTTGAATACCAGATATTTTTCATGTCGTATGTTCATATTACACTTCATAACTAGTGAAATTACAGTTATGAAGAAGCAATAACAACAACTATTTTTTTTTAGACAGATGTCTCTGGCTGTCCTGGAACTCTGTAGACCAGGCTGCCTTTGAACTCTGAGATCTGCTTGCTTCTGCCTCCTGAGTGCTGAGATTAAAGGTGTGTACCACCATCGACCAGCTAACAAATAATGTTACCGTTGAGGTCAGCACAGCACGAGAAATTGCAGTAAAGGATTAGCATTAGGAAGGCTGAGGACCACTGCTCACAGTACTCTGTTGCTTGCAAGACACAGCCAGCAGCTAACTTAATGCCCTCTCTACATCTCCATAGTGCACAACCCTAGCAAGAATTCCATGTGAATGAAGCATGCCAAGTCTGGCTTCTCAGGGCTGGGGGTAGAGGGATGTAGAGTAAAGCAATACTTTCCACAGTATTCAAACTGTAAATGCACTTTTTTTCAAACACAAAATATTTTCATTATTTCCCCTTTATTTGGATAAAAATCGGTACCTTAAAATCCACCTGGTAAAGACTATTTACATTACCCCTTATCACATTTTGAAATTCACCCCAAGATTTGAGGTTCTGTTCAGTTAGATAAGCGTAGCAATGATAACCTTTCCTGCAGCTGCTCCAATGGTTGGCCAACGTTCTACCTTCTTCAAAGAAAGCAGGGGAGGTACTGAATCCAGAAATGGGATTTCAGGGGAAGAAGGTGTGTGACAAACTTGAAAGTCATCATTCCCTCTAAACCAGTATCCAGAGGGAGTAATATGCCTGCCCAAATAATAGCAGCCCTTTTGATGGGGAGGAGGAGAGGGGTGAGGATTGAACTCAGGGTCTTATACATGCCAGGCCAGCTCTCCATCCCGATGCTACAACCTAACTGTTGAAACTTTTATTTTGAGACAGTCCTGCTTGGTTACCCAGGTGGGCCTTGAACTTGTGATCTGCCTCCCTCCCCTTCCTGGGTAGCTGTGATTACTGGTGTGAGCGGCCGGGCCACCCCTCTGGAGTTTTAACAGATTTTCTTTGTGTGCCTTACCTTTCCGAGCTCCTCTCCCCTTCCCTGCTTCCTCTCTGTTTTACTTTTGCTCCCACTTCTTGCTCTCAGGCTCCGCTTGCCTCTCTGAGCTTAAGTCCACAGTGGGAAGAACTCTGAGCAACCTGAAGGGAGGAGGTTTCTGTCACTAGACCTTGGAGCATGAGCCAAGCGCATGGCAGACGAAGTTTTGCTCTGAAGGGACCCTTGCTCAGCATGTCTCTCTCTTCTACCCAGAGGAGAGAAAGCTTCCAGCAGCTGCTTCATCTGTCTCTTGTTTCCCCTCTCAGGGATTCAGTGTCAGAATCCCCTGAGACCATGAGTGCTTTCACTGGTGGGAAAGACAGTGAGTTATGGATAAGACACCATGGTGACCAATGTCCCTCCCATTGCACTCTTCCAGCAGGTCAGTCACAGAACTTCTCTGGGCTTGGCTTCCTAGGATGAAGGTATGAATATCTAGGAACTCTGGTGAGGATAGAGAAAGATGGGGTGATAGAGAGCTCAATGAAGGAGAACATGTATACAGGAGGGAGGATGTGGTGGAGCAGGCTGCCTTCATGGGTCTTGGGGCCTAAGCCTGCAAATACTGCAGACAGAACATCAGGGGGCTGTCGGCACCTTGGACGTTTCCTGTCTAACATGCAGCGATAGGGAGCTCTTCACCAATGCTTGGAAGTTATATTCATGGGCACTGAGAACAGTACCCAGCAGTGCTCACTGCTCATGTCCACTCCGCCATCTCCCTATCATCTCTTAGAATTCTGGTTTTGGCATTGCCTTTATTTGGTACTTAGCATGCTACATGAACTGGCTTTCTTTCATGTGCATGGGAGAGACTGACAGGACATACTGTTCACTCATGGTGGCCATTGGCAACAGGTTTCCTAAACTTCTGCTCTGTCCCACATGCTCTCTGCTGGCCTTTTTATGTAAGCCGAACTTTCTAATGGGGAAAAGTATTAGTCTCCTTAGCAGCTGATACTGAGTTCTTGCTCTACAGCTATTAACCTTGACTTTCGAATGCTTCCACTAATGAAACATCTTATATCAAAAGCATATTCCAGTTGTTGTTAAGGGAAACATGATACATAGTAAGAGCTTACTCTCTGTTTCTGAATTCTTGAAGCAATCGGTAATAAGCCTATGTAGAATATACTGTTTATGGCTGAGTGATGCGGAAGCACTTAGCTGATGAGATAAGCCAGCATATCTTCCACTGCACTGAGCTCGTACACAGCCTGTCTTGTTCTTTTCAATCGAGCCATTGTATAGTCCCTTAACAGAAACAAAAAACAAAACAACAACAACAACATCAAAACACTGAAAGAGACCAAATTAAAAGGTATTTTTCTTATAGAGAAACAGAAATGTCTTGTATTTGTTCTGGATCTTCAAAGTAGACACAGCAGAAGGAGAATTGATTGTGAGGTGAGCCAGGCTCACTGCCAGGCTAGGTTTTTTTGGCTTTATAGTTTTTTGTTTTTTTTAATTTATAAAGATCTCCCACCCTCTCCTCTCTCCATCACTCAGATCCTGTGAAAACAGCTTTATGCTTCTTTGCAGATGGCAACCTTCCTTCCAAGCTTCTCTGGGTGCCCCTCGAGCTGTTCCCCACATTCCCTGCAGGTGTGGAAGGACACTCCCGTGGCAGCCACTGGACTGACTTAGCTGAGCCTTCCGAAGACAGTGACTGGCATGTCACTGAGGGCGCCAGCTCACCTTTATGCACACAAGGAGATCTCTCTTATTCCTGCTAAGTGTAGAGAGAGAGAGATGGGTAAAGTGCTTGCAGGACAAACACAAAGACTTGAGTGTGTTCCCCAGGAATGCCCGAAAATTAAATGGGTATGGTAGTCACTTGTGGTCTTAATCCCAGTACTGGGAAGGCAGAACCAGATAGATCTCAGGGGCTCCTTGCCAACCTAGAGCAATCAGAAACTCAGGTTAAAAAGTAAGAGACTATCTCAAAACAGGCTAAAGTTGGATGGATAGTAGTCCTGGGGCATGACACCCAAGGATGAGCCACCCATATGAACATGCATACATTCACAGAATCTATTTTAAGGTCAAGGAAGAGGCTATGGTTTTTCCAGTTATCTGTTTCTGACTTTCTTCTTTCCTTTTCTCATCCCTTGGCCCTTAAGTCTGATTTCTAGGATAGTTCATTTCAGGTCACCAAACACCAAATTCTCCTTTGTGGCTGACCCTGATACAATTCTGATGTCTTTCTCCTGGAACGATGCAGGCTCCAATGGCCAGTTCTTTGTCCTTGAATAGTAATACAAAGTTTTAAGAACAAAGAGTCCCAACTATATCTACAGACTTATCCTCTCCCACATGGTCTTTGGCACTTCTGCCCAGGCTGGGTTCTCTAGCCATGTTGTCATTGCCTGGCACGGTGTCTCCAGTGTCAGCATAACTCAGAACTTCAGACACATCAGGGACTCTCTGGTGTTCCCAAGGACACTGTTGTATCACCTCAGCATTCCATGACCCTAATGACCGCAGCAGATGCCAGATCCAGCCGTGCTGCAAATAAACTTTCCAGGACCTTCTTAGTACTCGACAATTAGCACCTACCTCTGTGGAAATGATAGGTGGGCCATGAAAACTGGTGTGTCCAACTTTCCCAAATCTTGCCTCATGGGACAATGGTCAGATCGCCTGACCTTAGACTTATAGTCTAGGTTTTACAAGGCAGAGGAGATAGCTAGACATTCCAGTCACCTTTGGTCCTTCCTGGCTGCCTATGACCATTCTTGGTCACTCGTAGAGAGTATTGTGAGGTCCTGGAACTGGCGACTATTTTTTCCCATCTCCCTTTAACAATTAAAGAGACACTGGCATGATGTGTTAGTAACCGCAGAAAAGCAAACCTATCTTTGACTTTTGTGCAGGGCACTGTTGTAGAACCACAACCACCATTTAGTTGGAACTCAATGTCTTCATCATTACAAGGGGGCCCTCGCCCTTGCTACATAGTCGGTCTCTGTTTCCCTCCTTTACCCTCTAACATTACTGATCTGAGATCCATCTCTTTGGATTTCTCTAGCTTTGAGGTTTCATTTAATGGAAACATGAATTGTGAGTGAGTTTCATGTCTGATTTCCTTTACTCTGCATTAATTTTCAAGATGCATTTATGCTGTAGTATCTATCAGTACTCCATTCTTCTTCACAGCTGGTTAATATTCTCTTGCGTTTATAAGATTTGACTACCCGTTTTCTCCATTGATGAACTTAAGGACTATTCTACATTTTACCTGCAGTAAATACTTCTAATACTATTACTGTGAATATGAGTTCATACATAGTTTATGAAATTATCCTGCTCTGTTCGTTGCATGCCTGTGTGTGTGTGTGTGTGTGTGTGTGTTTATCGAGGCATAGAATGGTTCTGAGCCATAGAGCTGTGCTAGCCTGGAATGTTGGCTATGCAGTGTCACAGGTTCACGGCTCCAGGACATTTTGGTACAATTTAGAAGCTTTAGGAGGTGAGGATCACCTGGGGAAATAGTTCACCGGGATGTATCTTGCTCCAGGCCTCTCCTGTCTGTCTCTGTGTCCAACCCACCATGAGCTGTCAGATCTTTACACCCCCTTCAAGACAGACTAAGTGCTCTAAAACCATGAGCCAAAATGAAGCAGCTTTGTTCAGACAGTTTTTTCACAGTGATGAAAAACTGGCACTATGCTCGGCCAACGGAGCAGACACACTCTACCTATGCTCGGCCAACGGAGCAGACACACTCTACCTATGCTCGGCCAACGGAGCAGACACACTCTACCTATGCTTGGCCAACGGAGCAGACACACTCTGCCTATGCTTGGCCAGTGGAGCAGAGACTATCCTTCAGAAGCTACTCAAAAGCCACTGGAAAGAACAGGAATATATACTCTTCTGTGTGTGTGTGTGTGTGTGTGTGTGTGTGTGTGTGTGTGTGACAGAAACAGACAGACAGACAGACACACACACACACACATACACACACACACACACACACACACACACACAGAGACAGACAGAGAGAGAGAGAGAGAGAGAGAGAGAGAGAGAGAGAATTCACCGACAGGACCCTTTGACACCTCAGGCACATTCTAGGCACATCACTGTATTCCCTTTATGAAAAGCCACTCGAGCCAGATGGCTTCAGAATTTAGAAGCGTTTGCATTTTAGAAAAAAGAAATATTCACTTGCTGAGCATTGATTATGTAACACCCCCAGCAGGATCCCCGGAGCATCTTGTAATTAATACCTTAATATTTTTTGCAGCCCAACATACAACTCTGCAAAGTGAAACCTAATGTTTGCACAGATTAAGCACTGCCAGTGTCTTATACGTGACTGTAGCTAGAATCGGGTCTGGTTGCCAGGTGTGCTTTGCTTTTCTGCTCCTGCCTCCAACCTTGACGTTTTTAGATTCTGAAACTCTAAGCTAAGGAATCATTAACTTGTATTTTTGGAGAGTAAGTTTTTTTTTTTTAAATGAGTTAGTAGGTATAGTCATTATATAGCATCTATTCTGGCTTTTTGTTTGTTTATGGTGTGCATGCATGTACAGGTGCGCATGTTTACGTGTGTGTGTGTGTGTGTGTGTGTGTGTGTGTGTGTGTGTGTGTGCGCGCGCGTGCGCGCGTGTGCAGTGGACAGAGGACAACTTTAGCTTGTCTCTTCATTTTTACATCTTCAGATGATGTACAGTTCGGTGTTGCTTGAGCGAGGCTCTCTCACTGGCTTGGATCTTGCCCAGTAGGCAAGGCTGGCTGGCGAGTGATTCCTCGGGATCCATCTGCCTGTCTCTGCCTTCTGAGTGCTGGGATTACAGATTTGCACCACCATGCTTGGCTTGTTTTGTGTGGCTTTCAGGGATTGAAGGCAAGCACTTCACAGCCTGACTCATCGACCCCCACTCCCACCCCTGCCCTCCCAGCTCCCTGTTCAGAGTCTTCTAGGCACTAATCAGACAAGACCTTTCCTAGAAAGCTGAGTGACTTGCTGGATGCTATTTCTCAGCAACTGGAGATGTCTGTTGACAGTCTATCCTCGTGAGAGGAGGACAGGGTGCTTATGGCCTGGCTCCTGCTCCCATGGCACTTTCAGCCTGGCTGGTGACAACAGATGGGAGTGAGTAGGGTTGTTTTGTGGCATGTGGCTGTGCATCTGAGGCTGCCAGGAGAGCTCAGATGGGCTAGCTGGGTGAGGTTTAGTCTGGGGAGCTGACTGGAGACTGACAGAGAGACAGCTCAGGAAAGGTCACTCTGAATGTTACAGGTGAAGAGGCAAATTGCTCAGGCAGCTGTGGGGTAGAAATACTCTGACATCACTGACCTGGTTCCAGAGCTTATTTGTCTCTTTTCATCGCTTATGGCTGGAATGGCTAATTTGTAATGAAAGAGACTCTGGCTGGAAGAGTTTAATGAAAATGCGCTTCCTTGGAAGTTATGACTGCCGAGCTAGAGAGTTTAAGCAGGGCCCTTGGCACATAGACACAGAGCAAGGATCTCATTCCTGACTTCAGGGAGGGCTGAGGGAGGATCCTGGGGAGGCTACAAAGGAAGTGGGTGGCACAGGGAGGGAAGCATTTTTGCAGGCTCCTGCAGGAACCTGTCTGAGGCAGACTTTCCGGGGCGTGAGTGGGCAAGTGTTTCCATTGTCTGAGAGCCACCTCCTTCCAGGCCTTCAAACTGCAGCAGACACCTGTTTCTACTGTCTCTGAGGGAATCTTCCAGACAGATGATCCCTGTCTGCTTGACTGGAAGTCAGACTCTTCCTTTCTCATTAGCTGTGGTCCTTTCCTAAGCCCTTTCGAAGCCCTTGAAATTTGAAAATTGCCCAAACTCCAGAGGGAAGCAAGACAATTCCAGGAACCAAAGCATCCCATGGTCGTGCCGAGCAACTGTGCCCTTGAGACAGAGCTTACCTGGGTGTTCTCTCTTGCTGGGGGGGGGAGCAGAAATGGTTCTAGAAATACTTGCTGTGGTCTGAGCTCTCCTGGACATGCTGGTGGACATCCAAGAGTGACTCACAGCATCTGTTGTCCATTGGTAAAGGATTCTGAAAAAGCGCTAGAGGCTATGATGTGGATCTGAAGGGACCCTTTCTTCTCTACTGTGCCCTCACCAAGAGTGCCTCGGTGGAAGGGAAGCACAGAGTCATGCTTCCTCAGGCACCAGGACACTGGCCGTGGGATGGGGACACTCTAACACCATTGCCCTGGTTTAGGGGCTCATTTAGTTTCATGATTTATGATTGGAATGGCTAATGGGCATTTTTAGGTGACCAAAGCGAAGCGATTGGCGGGAGGTGATGCATTTCAGGATGAGGGAATCACATAGAAACAGGGAAAGATTCCGCAGCAAACTGGGAGGAGGCAAAGGTGAGAGGTTGTTAGGAGTTGAAGCTGCTGGTGGGGATGAGGAAGTGTGGAAGAAGTGCCAGGGGTGGACTCCAAAGGGCCGCCACACAATAACACAAATGCAGATATCACAGACAAGCCTGGGGGGCTCCTGAATTGCCATTATGATGTTGAGAATAAACTACAAATTGGAAAAGTAAGAACAAAATTAGAGACAGTGATCACTGTTTCTGGTTTCTAGACTGCTCTTCTATTACATCCGTGTATGCATTTCACTTGTGGACATCCTCCGTGGATGTTTCTAAGGCTGTATAATAAATGGGTCATCAAGAGACATATCACATCTGTTGACCGTTCCCCAAGGTTTTGATATTTAATGCGTCTTCGTTTTTTAAAAATGCTGACCTTAATGTGGTAATTAGCTCTTAATACATATGTCTTTGCTCCGTGTCTCTAATTATTCCCTACAATTGATACTTAGTTGCTGGCTGTAGAGCCATCAGTATTGTGTGTGTGTCTATGTATGTGTGTGCGTGTATGTGTGTGTGCGTGTAGAAGTGTGGTGTGGCCAGAGGACCAGAGAACACAATTTCAGCTGCCGTTCCTCAAGAATCATCCACTTCGACAGGTGTGGTGGCAAACATCTTTAATCCTAGAACTTTAGAGACAGAGGCAGGCAAATCTCTGAGTTTAAAGCCAGTCTGGTTTACATAACAGAGTTCCAGAGTGACTGGGGCTACACACACACACACACACACACACACACACACACACACACACACCCCAGACACATACAGATCTCTCTCTCTCTCTCTCTCTCTCTCTCTCACACACACACACACACACACACACACACACACACTCACTCACATACACAAACACAAACATACCATATACACACATACAGACACACACACACACATACCACACAAAGACCACACACAGAACCCCCCACAGAAGCCCCCCACAGATACACACACACAGTTATACACACACACAGATACACACACACAGAGACCACACACACACTCAGACTACACACACTCAGACCACACACACACACACTCAGACCACACACACACACACAGATACCCTCCCCACACACACAGATACCCCCCCCCCCCCCCCCCGATTCCCCCCCCCCCCCACGGATCTTGAATTTAGGGGAATTGAACTCAATCCTCATGCTTGCAAGGCCGACTGACCGAATGAGCCCAGCATGGACATTTGTAAGGCTTTTGATGCCTTTCGTTATTTTGGTTTCCCAAAGTGTTTCTGCCTTCTGGCCCGCATATCTGACTCAGGGATGAGTCCTCTCGTAGACAACAAGAATGGTCATTTAAGGAAGGCAAAAGAGCAAGCATTTGGAGAGGAAAAATGTGTTTGGCTGCATTAATTGGATTTTACCTAATTTACAGAACACCCCACATATTCTTTTACTTTATGTACATCTTTTGCCAATCACTCTCCTTTGTTCAGTTTCATAGGATGACTTTCCTTATTTAAAAAAGTTGTTGTGTGTGAATCATCTCTTTACGGTCTTTGATTTTTTCAGCTCTATGTTTGTTTTGTAATCTCATGCATTCTGTAACTTGGATACATAGATGGTAATCACTATCAGACTTAGTAATCTTAATGATGGGTGTAGGGGTGGGGCAGGAAGAACTGAAGATTTCTGATTGGACCTGGGGTGGCACTGGGGCACTATGGTGACCAGAAGCTCAGAACCAAGGCATCATGTACTACACTGAATGAATGTGTGGTAAACTCAGTTCCAGTTGCTTAGAGTCAGGGTTAATGGCCCAGGTTCAAGTCCCAGCACCCACATGGCAGCTCACAACTATCTGTAACTTCAGTTTCAAGGTATGCGACACACTCATACCAATATACATACAGGCAAAGCACCAACACACATGAAATAAGAATAAATAAATTTAAAGAGAAAGAAAGAAAATCCAAGGATGGTGGTTTATAACTTTAATCCCAGCACTTGGCAGATCTCTGGTTTGAAGATAGCCTGGTCTACAGATCAAGTTCTAGGACATTCAGGGCTACACAAAAAAATCTCATCCCCTTCCCCTTCCCCTGCCAAAAAACCCAGAAAACCAAAAAAACCAAAAACCAAAAAACAAAGAAGGAATGGGTATCTTAAGTAGACCCTAGTGCTTGGAGACATAAATTGTGAATCTCTCAAGGTCAGAGGTAAAGTCCATTGCCCTATCCAGATGGACTGGAGGGAAGAGGATTTTTAATTTTGCTACACTTTTTTTTTAAAATTCAAATCTGATCTTCACACTCCTTTCCAATCGGTAATCAGCATCTCTTTTCCTGTGGGGAGCTAAGCCATGGTTTGGATAGCTCCAGCCAAATTAATCCTGGAGAGTGGCTGAGGAACTTATCAAACGTTTATCATAATGAATCTGTTGTCCATCTGCATTAATTAATTTAGCCATTTCTATAACAAGTGGCATTAATATAGCATAATGGACTTCTCTATTACACTAGATTAATTACTGGGAATCAAGATGGCAGGAACATTAACGAGGTGCCGGGCAATTGAAACCTTTGGTGTATTCTCGTTCTCTCTGCATTTCCGGCTCTAAGAAAAGTTACCATCAAAAATGATTATGGCACAATCAAAATCGTGAGCAGCAGGAATTTTTTGTTTTTTATTTTTGTTTTTTTTGTTTTGCTTCTGTTTCTGACTTGGCAAAATTTGACAAAACCATAGCCTTTTCTTTTCCAGGGCACCGCCACATTGTCATCTCTCTGTAGCCTGCAAATGCACTTGTAGCTGGATAAGCCACGAAAGCATGCTTTTCTTCAGGGCTGGAGTGGCTTTAAAGGTATTTGCAATGGAGGATTTGTGGTACTTTGTGGTGTCGGCTTGTCAAGTGAACGTCAATCTCTTGCTCTCCCACTCTTTCCCCTTCACCAGCAGCCTCGGCCTCTCCGGCACAGAAGCAAAGAACTTTCTATCTGCCTGAGGAGCCTCACTCCACATTTCACTGAAATGCAGGAAGGATGTGACTGGGTATGGAATCCCCATGACCTCGAGCAGAGTTTTCTATTAGAGGACCAGAACTGGGTATCACTGGTCTGCAAGAACCTCCCGTGGAGTCTTAGCCTTGAGTTCCCTTCACTTCTCTTGAGCATCAGGGCAGTGAGGGATACAGTGGAACAGAAATGACAGGCCAAGTCACTTGGCAACAAGATAGAGCGAGCCTCAGAGAATCCAGGCTCTCTCCAGTTCAGAGACTCTCCTTTGGGTGCTGGGGAAATAGTTGGTAAAGTGCCTACAGTGTAAATATGAACACCTGAGTTCGACCCACAGAGCCCACATAACAAGCCTGGGCAAGATGGCATACATTTGTAATACCAGTGCATGGGAGGCAGGGTCAGCTAGATCCCAGAAGTTCCCTGGCTCGCCAGGTTTCAGGTCAAAGTGAAAAATAATCTGAAAATGACAAACACCAAACCAAGGTGGACAGCAGCCTAAGGAATCACGCACGCACACATGCGTGCTATTCACTGAAAATCAAGTTGAGAAAGTACATTCAAATCCTACTCTCTTCGGTAGAAATATCTTTTCTAGAGCACAAAGTGTGATTTCACACTTGCAAGTAACTGTTGTTAACTTTCCATGCGAGGCGTCTGACTGGAGGAGATCTGTTTGTCTGGCTGCTCTGCACTCACGGTTAGAGTACTCTAAAGTGAGGGATTCACATAAGAAAAGTCCATGTGCTTCTAGGTCTACATAGCCAGGCCTGAATCAGTTGTGTAGGGACTATGGTGAGGCCCAGCCGTCTGGCTGCTTCGCGGACCACCACCAGCCCCTCTTGGGGCCTCTTTGGCGTTGCCTGGAAACCCTGCAACAATGCCTCCCAAGCAGCCCCGTGATGATCTTTTCTGAAGTGGCAGCCCCTTCAATTATTTTATTTCCATTATATTATGTTAATTAAATCAGCGAAAAGAAGAGAGCACAGGCATGCCCAGAGTGGAGTGGCTCTGAAGGGTTAATCGGAATGGCCCTGGCTGAGACTGCTAATAGAGAGACAGCAGCAGAGGGGACAACTTATTCCAATGGGTCCAATGTAGACAAACTGTCAGGAAGCCCCACGGACCTGGTCGGCCTGCATCTGGGTCTCCTGGAGAACTCAGACCTGTTTGCTGCACCAGTGGACACAACAACAGCTGGAAACAGCTATTCCAACAGTATCCCGTTACTCCAGAGACTGGTTAGCACTGTGGCCAGACTTGCAGAAGCATCCATGCAAAGCTAGCTTCAGATATCCGCAGGGTGGGGCCCGCTGTAACAACAGCGCCAGAATAATCAGTGTTTTAGTATTTGCTTATTCAAACTTCTACAATTAAACTTTTAGGTTGACCTGACAAAATGGAAAACAAGAGGTCTTTGGTTGGCATCAGAGCTGGGCTGGGGGTTAGCCCCTCTGTGATGTGGAGTACAACCAGAGAAGTCAAGTTTAGGGCACATTGTGAGAATCAGAACGGTCTTTTCTGGGCTGCTGCATTAGACATCTTCAGTGAGAGCCCTCAGCCATGAAAATGGAGCCTCATGGAATTTAGAATATAGGTGATGCCTTTTGGCCTCAACTTACTTGTCTGTTCAATGGGCATATACTTCATATGTGGCTTCCTAGACTCAGGAGTTTTTGTAGTGGGTCCTTTTTGGGCAATGTAGATGTTCCTAGGAAATTGCCCCCACCCCACCCCGCCCCTGACATTGTCCTGAAGGGTGCCTTTGTGCCTCTGTAAACACAATGTGGAGTTGTGTAGCAAGAACATGCTCTGAGTCTATTCTACTCTGTGCTCCCTGGCATTCTGCAGCATGTGACAGGAGCTGGGGAAATCTCACTCTTCTCTGGCCTCCAGCTTGCTGGAGTTTTGAGACAGAATCACTTTGGCCCATGATTTCCTCCCAGTCTGCAGGCGGTGCCATCCCTGATCCCTTAGACACCCCGCAGCTGTGGCATCCTCTCATTTGAATACATCAGCAAAAATAGCAGTGCACCGCCTTATGTTTAAAAGACGACGGAGCAATTACTCTGAAGTTGATTTCCTGCTCCCTGCCTTTCCAACATTGCAAATCTCCTCAGTTTCAAAATTAAGTTGTAAATGAGATTTGAGTTCCACACCACCCGCTTTGTTCTCTCTCCAAGAGAGAGAGAGAGAGAGTCGAATCGCCAGTTCAAAGAAAACGTACACATAACTGGAATTCAAAGGCGGTTGGAGGGATTTTCTTTCTCTTAATCTTGGTGACTGGGCTCACCATCTGATTAACCTTCCACAGCCTTTACTGGGAAGAAGCAGGTCTTCAGCCACCTCTCCCAGAGATTTCCCCTCGTTTGCAGGACAAAGCCCTGGATCAGCACCACCATAACCATGGAAACAATAGCCAGCCTTCTGTATGTATTCATTGTCCAAAGTTGCCTCGACTCTGTTTTGACCCATGCATTCTTCCACATACTTTGCTGATGGAGACCATTTCATTACAACTTTACACAGGCTGCAGGTTAACTTCTTCATCTCGCTGGCCGACTGGAGCTGTCTACAGCTCTGTAGTTTGCTCTTTAATCTTGTTCTTTGTTCTCTGTGTGGTTTTTGTTTTTGTATTGCTTTGCTATGAGGTCTCATTATGTAGCCAAAGGTGACCTGGAAGTTGCTATGTTGCCCAGGCTGGCCTCAAGCCAATGGTGGTCCTGTTTCAGCCTTCTGGGCCCTGAATTCACAGACATATACCAGTAGGTCTGATTTCTTTTCTTTTTAAGAAATCTCTCTTTCTCTCCCGACTCTCTTTTTTCCTCTCTCTTTCTTACATGCTGACACTGCCTTAAAACTCACATGTAGCTGAGGCTGGTTTTCCCCTCCTGATCCTCTACCAGGAAGTGCTGGGATCGCAGGCTCAGATTCTCTTCTCTTCTCTTCTCTTCTCTTCTCTTCTCTTCTCTTCTCTTCTCTTCTCTTCTCTTCTCTTCTCTCTCTCTCTCTCTCTCTCTCTCTCTCTCTCTCTCTCTCTCTCTCTTTTGAATTTGACCTGAATGCAACATCCCTGAAAGATCTCACAATTTAACTTCCCTAGTGGTGCTCAAATCGCCTGTGAGACTTCCGGTACCAGGAATTCTCTTTCCTTTGACATTTCCTTTGACTTGTGGGCCTCTCTACTCTGTCCCTCTCCATCCCTTCACTTTCCTGGGAGCCTGTCCTTGGAGAATATCTGAATTCTCTATTGGCTCCCTGGGTCTCCTCTGTCCTGACCCAGTCTAGCTTGGAAGGTATGAGAGTTGAGAGCCATTTATTCGGCTGCTACATGTGAATGTTCCCCATGTGTAGGCCTCATGTCTAACTCAGTACTGGGCCTTACAGATGAATGAGGTCTTGCTTCTTGAACAGACTGACAGCTCTTATTGATGCAAAATCCTGTCTTGAGGCTCGATAGATGGCTTATTGTACAAAGCTTTTGAAACACAAATATGAAGTTGGATCTCCAGTACTCAGATAAATGCTGGGTGGGTGTGACAGCCCAACTGTAATCCCATCATTTGGGAGGGAGAGAGCTTCTGATCTCTGGAGCAAACTGGCTATCCAGACTAGCCAAATCAGCAATCAAGATCTGGGTTCAGAGGTGGGGAGGAGAGAGAGAGAGAGAGAGAGAGAGAGAGAGAGAGAGAGAGAGAGAGAGAGAGAACGCAAAGAAGGGGAGAGAAAGAGGACTGTAGTTGAGAAAGACGTTGACATCAACCTCTGGCCTCCACTTACACACACACACACACACACACACACACACACACACACACACACATGCCGGCACATGCACATGCGTGCACGAGCATGTACATGCAGATCTTCTTGTGTCTGTTCGCACATAAAAAGAAACAGAATATTGTCTTTACCAAATCAGACAATTGTCCCTGCAATTAGACTGATCAGGTAATTACATCTAAGCCAGGATACTGTTAGGGAGAATGATTAGGGACTCATAATGACCATGCCATGTAACAGGTATGAATTAGGCCACTTCCCATCATGTGAGGATGCAGGTTCTCAGTCTATACTGCATCTCCTGGCGCTGGGCTGGCAGTTGAATGCACATATTAGTAGGAGCATCAGTACACTGATGCTCAGAGCCCATCTACTGCCATATCTTATGGAACTCTTTTCTGGTCCTCTTTATCTGGTTGGGACCTTGTCCTGGGGACATGTCTGAGTTCTCCATGGGTTCTCTAGGACTCCTTTATCCTGGTATGATTGAGGCTGGAAGGAATGAGAGTTGAGGTCTTGGCGTGGGTAGAAGGTTAAAAGTCCTAAATGTTTCCTAAGGACACGGAACTCTAATTTAGTTGAGATTCCATTAAATGTGAAGATGGAAGATACCCATGTCAAGGTGGTTCAGTGGTGGAAGGATGTGCTTTGGAAGTCAAGAGAAAGCAGTTTGGAAACAAGATCAGACACGCATGCTTCTTAGGCTGAAGAGATGGCTCGTGAGTCCAAGCAGCAGTCACTCTTGCAGAGGACCTGGATTCAGTTTCTAGTACCCAACTTGATGACTTGTAACTCCAGTTCTAGGAGTTACAGTGACCTCTTTGGGACTCTGCAGGCATTGCATGAACACAGTACATAGACACGCATACAGACAAAACACACAGAAAAGAGAAATACATTTATTTCTTTATTTTTTAGGTATGTCTTCCTCTCTTTCTTGAGCTTGGAAAGCTTTGAAAAAGATATTTATTGTTGTTTCTTGCCCCCGTTCTGAGATTCTTCTTTAAGTATAAAACGCTATTTACCCACTTATTTGGTCAACAGAAGTTTATTGACCAGCAGATATTTGTAGTCTTCAGAGATGATACATTCTGTGCTTTCGGGGACTTCAGGATAGGAGACAGAGCAACAGAGCATTCTCATAACAAGGCATGTCAGCTTCACAGATTGGTCAGAGCAGAAATTTCATCAGTCGAGGATGGCATGGAGACCCTTCAAGTAGAAGCGATAGAAGTGTGTTGGGTGGTGTGTGTTCAGGTGACATTGAAGCCTTTAGCTCTGCACTGAGAGAGACCTGTATAAGCATAGACCCCTTTGCAGCACTGAACACTGGTGGGTGGACTCAGATGCAATTAATGTAGGCGAGAGCCAGCAGGAAACACACACGAGGAAATGCGTTTAATTGAGAGACATGCTTTTCAAATGCTGTTCAGCTGCCAGCTGACTGCGCGCTCTGGCAGGAACGAAGAGGGATACTTAGCTTTCTTCAAGCTCCATTAATCTGCCCATTTCTTTTTGCTTCAAATCCCACTTCAAACACACAGTGGCTCCTCAAATTCATAATGAAATAAATGATTTATAATCCTGTCGGGAGCCAGTGAGACAGGCTCCCTGTCAGGTGGCTGGGTAGTTTGACCAATCCAGCTGGCCATGTCAGAGAAATATGGTGGTTCATATCATGAGCATATCTACATCTACATATATCTATGTCCATATCATCACCTGTATCATCTAAATCTACATTCCATATCTATATCTACACCCACACTGTCACTCACATAAACACACATGTACATACCTGGCTGCATGGATCTTACCCTGTCTTTAGTTCCTTTTGGCAACATGAGCCCAGTGACTTGGTGAGAGGATAATGCCCATTATCCTTGGAGGAGGATGCTCCATCACATTGTATACTGGGTATCGTGTTAAATGCATCATTTATTCCTTTCATTTTCCTAGATAGTGTGATGGATAGCATCAAATTTCCCATGTAGCTGAGGACAACCTTTAACTCCTTCTCCTTCTGTTTCTATATCTGAGTGCTGGGAACAGGAACTGAACCCAGAGCTCCATGCATGCTGGGCAAGCATCCTATCAACCAGACTACATCCCCACTCCCCAAGTCAAGTACATTATATGTGTCCTGTCTAAGCTCTTAATCTGCAAGAATGTATTGTCTCCATGTTGAGGGGAAAGCTGAGGTATAGAGAGGTCGAGTGCAGACACCAGCTAAAGTAATCCATTAACCAGAATGGGATTTGAACCTAAGACAATGTAACTCTTTCACCTAGCTCAGTTTCGCCCTCCAAGCTTGAGATTGATTTAAAGAAACACAACGCCCACTGTTGCCTATGGAAAAGGTTTTGGAAGTCATTGTCAGAGACATCGTTCATTGTTTGCTGGCTTCACTTGCTGGAATGTGGAGAAAACCTGGCCTCTGCTCTCAGAGTGTGCATCTGGGGTGAGTAACCCAGTGAGTGTCTGTTTTGACAGCCTGTGCTATGCTTATGAGGGCAGGCCTTGGGTCTGCAGGGATTGTAGAAGAGATATGACTGTAGCAGTACCCATGGTTAGATAAGACATTGGGGGTGTGCCAGGCAATGAGAGGAGTATATGTGTGAGCACAGAGACCCCAGAAAGAGCAGGAAGCCTGGGAAGGGTAGCCTCATAGTTTGTGATTCAAATGGGGACTTCTTCCACATTTCAGTCTGAAAATTTTCACACTATGTAAGAATCAAAAGAGCATACAATGAACCCTGTGTATTCTTTATCTAGTGGCATCAATTGACATCTTAGCTTTCTGTGTTTGCCACCACCAGTGTGTGTGTGTGTGTGTGTGTGTGTGTGTGTGTGTGTGTGTGTTTGTATACATTATTTTTAACTGTTTGATGATATGTGGCAAATAATAAACTTCTCTCCTAGTATTTATTATCTACCTATCAAGTAACAACTTTCTTTACATGCTTTGAAAGTAGTTTCTGAGCTGGGCATAGTAGCATGTGCCTTTAATCTCAACACTTGGGAGGCAGAAGTAGACTGATTTATATGAGTTTGGGACCAGCCTGGTCTACAGAGCAAGTTCTAGGACAGCCAGAACTATCTAATGAGACTGTCTCGAAAACCAAACAACAACAACAACAATAAAAAGAAAATCATTGTGGAATATAGTATATGCAAAAAGCCTGACCTTAGAGCACCAGCCTGGCTCCTCTCTTACCTGCCTTTTCCCTACCCAAGCCTCAGGTTCTTGCTTTGTAAGAAGGGGCTGACACCACCAATAGTGGACATGAACCTACAGTCCCCTCCTGAGGGGGCCAAGCCAGAGTATCATGAGTCACAGATCAGCTTGAGTTACAGAGAGGAATCTTGGCTCGGGAAAAAAAGAGATGAGAAGAGATAACAAGTCCTTCTTTGTGAACTTTGGGAGACTGCTGACAGATTCCAAACAGGTGCTGTAGACCCATCTGAACTGCTATGCATGTGGTAGGAGCTTTTCATAGTTCTTTTGGCTTTAGGAAGGAAGGATGGAAACTTCCATGACCAGGTTACTCAGCTACTTTTATAGGTTTTTTTTTAAACTTTTATAGTTTTTAGATGATGATGATGATGATGATGATGATGATGATGATTTTGCAGTGTTGGGGGTCATGCCTGGTACTTAGGCATACCAGGTAAGTGCGCTGCCACTGAGCTAATCTAAGCATCCATCATGTTATTCTGGGATCACACCATCAATTTTAAAATTGTTCCCATTGAACTTCTTTATGGAGGGGAGAGAGAATATGATTTTTGGCTTGGCCCTTACAAGGCAGTTGGTGACTATGACCTTCTAAATGGGCCTTGTAAATGTCTGTTCCTCTTGACTTGCTAGCTCCTGGGAACAGATAGTTAGCTCTCTTCACCACTGCAGCCTTAATACTGAAACATTAGGCATCTAATACTGATTAATACATATGCGTGGAATAAATGTAGCAAATTGTCAGTCATGATTCCTAGATTGGCACACAACAGGAGAAGGCAATGAAAGAGTGGATAGGATCTATAAGGATGGTATGGCAGAAGGCAGAAGTAGGCAGATCATTCCCAGTCTTAGCAGTGCCAATGCAACTGACCCTCATTCATTTTCATAGCAGCTCCATTTCCTTTAAGTAATACATTGCAAGCTGTATCAGCTTGGTGTCAGCCTTTGCTGGGTTATGCTATACTAATGAACATCACCAGAATTTTAATGAGTTAGGAAGACAAATATTTACTTTATTTATTTTTTTTTATCTGCAGGTTACCAAGTCAGCTGAGACTCTGATCCAGAACTTTATCATTCTGGGATTAAAAGAACAATCCATTACATTGATCTTGAAGCCAAGGAGATGAAAGAAAATAGACCAAACAAGGTAATTATGTCATATAGCTCTATCAAATGTGGGCAAATCGTTTCTGTGCATGTTATGCAAGTCAGCCAAATTATGAGATCGGGGCAGTGTCTGTGGGGATAGGAAATGCTTTACCAACCTTGAATGTTGTCAAGGTGGGGTGAGTATGTATGTGTGCCTGTGTTCGTGTGTGTGCATGTATGAGCGAGTGAGAGAGAGAGAGAGAGAGAGAGAGAGAGAGAGAGAGAGGGAGAGAGAGAGAGAGAGAATTGGATTTAGCCTTCAAAATAGGCAGAGGGGGGTTTGCCATTTTCCATATAGTTTAGGCCATCATTCTGATTTACTTGGAAGTCAGAGTTTGTGCTCTTTAGAAACCCCAGGATTCCAGAATGCCCAACTGGAAGAGGTGTTAAGATGAATAATAATTATTAAGAAGCCCTATTATTACATATATAAAAATCTTTGACACAAACTTTATCCATTTAAACTGTAACAACAGAAGTCCATCGCCTTTATCACATGCTTGGCAGAGACTCTGACATCCCTAGACCACACTGATGCTTCGAGCTCCAACAGAGGGTTCCTGAACCACTGGGACCTGGTCACAGCCATTGCCCAAATGGCTACTGCTTCCTTGGCTAGATAGATGTTCTGGGGAGGTGAAACATTTCAGGGTCCCACTGAAATATGTTCCTTATCTCTTGAGTCAAGCCATTCTCTTCCTGCAGCCGCTGGAGTTTCCAGGGCTCATGTGGTTGAAGGGAGAAGGGCAGGTAGGAAGACAGCTTAGTAGTAGATTGCTTGCCATGAATTCTCAGGAGTCTGGCAGGGTGAGGAACTTTGTCCCTTCCTTCCACCCTGCACGTTTATCCTACGGCATGGACCTGCCAGCAACTTCCGTCCCAGGGCTGTGTCCATGGCCTCCTCCTTCCTACTTTTCCCACACTCAGGGCTAGTAGTCCTATGGAGCTGACTGGTGACATCAGGCTCTCTGGGCTGGCTGGCAGCCATCCTCTTATACTTTTAAGGAAGAGCCAACAAGATTATTGGGTATGGAGTGCTTTATCATTTCTAGAACCCCGTATAAAATTTAGTACCATTATTTGTTACATAATCCCATCATTTAGGCTTTTCCCCTTTGGAAGAACTACTGAAATAGAACCAATTATTAATACAATTTCTAATTATGCATTATAAAGTATGGATGCAATTGCCAGCGTGCACCATATTATTATGCTCCAGAAGGCTGGAATGAGCTCACTGTCACAAGAGAGACCGAAAAAAAAAATCTTACATTCTTAGAAAGCCAAGGACTTGTGTCATGGACACTTGTGATTCCTAGGGACCCCAGGTTGATCTAAATGACTTCAGAGGGAGGACTCTTTCTGACCTGGTCAAATCCTTCATGTAGGATGAATACTAACTCTACATGAAAAAAGAAAACCAACAACAAACAAACAAAAAACAAAACCACCAACCAATTTTTCATGGAGAGTGTTAATTTTGTAGGGCAGCTTGATTTCCAGCAGTATCATTCAGAGTCTTCCAGGAATAGTGTGCTCTTTCCCTTGAAGGCACAGGAGGGACACACAGTGAGCCATGTGTGTTACCCTCTAAGGCCAGCTTGTCCCCTCGCTGAGACTTGAATTAAATTTGAGTGATGTTTGTTGTGTGCCAGGCTTCTGCTAGGCTCCAGGGAAGATATGGAAATAAATAATGACAGTTCCTGCCTTTGGGGAGTTGGCTGTCTAGTAAGGGACACAGGATGTATCCGGAAATGGTTTTAACAGAATTAAAAAGCACTTCAGGATCAGTGGCTGGGGTAATGGGGGAGGCGTGGGTGGCTGATTATTTTTAATTAGAAGGTTTGGAAAAGTCTTTCTAGAGGAAGATGCATTTGGGGTGGGCCTAGGAGGAAGCTAGGACTTCAGAAGGTAAGTTAGAGTGAGGTGTGAAGGGGAACCCCAGGAAAGAAAGGTGTTAGCAAGGAAAAGGCCTGGTAAAACTGTGGTGTATTTGGTGAATGGCAAGCAGGACTTTTGGGGGACACAGAAGGGGCACACCACTTCCTGCCTGCAGGGTGTCTTGTGGGTGTGGAGTTAGCCCATTACTCATCGCTTCAGGCTGGGTTCTGTTCTGTGTGCTGGGGATTGCAAAGAGAAATGCTTTTCAATCCCATCTTCAAAGAGCCTATGGTTTAGTTATGGCAGACAGAGAGCTAAAGAGTGATGAGACTATAATTGGTTAAATCCTCTAATAGAATCATAAGACCCTAATGGGATAAATACTTATCTTTATGATAGAGATGAGGTCAGAGGAGGAGGAAGTAACCATTCAGATCTGGGAGAGAGTGTCATGGAAAACTGAGGACAAAGGCCACCTTTGCATGACGTAGAGGCAGACAATGGTTCTTCTTATCTTTCTTTGTCATTTTATTCCCCACTTTTTAAAAATAGATTTTTATTTCATTTGAATATATTATATCATTTTGCTCCTTTTTCTCACCCTTCCTACCTCTTCCAGGGTCTCCCCTCCCACCCCATTAACACCACCAAATTCATGGCCTCCTCTTCTTTAACCATTGTTGTTACATGTGCTATAAATGAACCGATGTAGAACTACAACTTGCTGAGCCCATTCGGTGTTGCCTGCACATATGTGCTTCTAGGGCTGACCACTTACTGATGGATATCCACTCAAGGGGTTCATCCCTGGAGAAAACTAACTCTACCTCACCTACCAGTTGTTAATTGTCAATCTCTTCTAAGGGTGGGGTCCGCACGATATTTTCTCCATCTATGCTGGGATGTCAGCTACTGTTAGAATTGTTTAGGTCCTGTTTGGGAAGCCATGTTGTTGAGATTTTATGGACATAGCATTCCTGTCATAGCTAGAGGTCACTTTGATTTTTCTTACTGCAGTCTTTCTTGATGAGAGTTAATGTTGCCTCTGGGGAAATATGTTAGGTGTCTGACTTAGGGCTATGGGGATGATGTTATTGGAGTCCAGTGAGGAGAAGCAGGAATGGTACTAGTCTGTCCTTGGTGTTCAGGATGGCCTCCAAAATAGACTAATACTGCCCCAAACCTTAACATAACCTAGATAGAGGAACTTTGTGCAGAGAAATGTAGTGAACTGTGCTAGGTTGGGAACCATGGGATGGCAGAGCTACCGACAGCTAACTGCCTGTGACTTAGGGTGGAAGCCAGGTGGTTCTGGTGGACCCTGTGCTATCAGCTGAAAGTAAGTCCTCCTCAAATTTATCTATTGATGCTCAAATTTGCAATGGGATCAGATTTTCAGATAGAGACATTAGAAGGAAGTCAAGGCAGATAAGGCATGAGGGTGGACGCCCCACAGGTTGGGATTCGTGCCCTTTCAATAAAATGGCACGAGGTTACTCTGGACTGCTTTCTTTCTTCTTTCTTTTTCCCCTCTCCCTCTCTTTGTCATTCTTCTTTTTTTCTCCTCTCTGTGTTCATTTTTTCCCTTTTTTCTCCTCCTCTTTCCTCTCTTGCTCTCCTCTTTCTTTCCTTCTTCCTACCCACTCTTCTTGTGAGGACACAGTAGAAAACAATCTGGTTCAAGGAAGAGTTCTTCCGCCCAGAACTACATCTATCAGCATTTCCATTTGGACTTCCCAGCCCTCAGAACTGATAGGAAGAAATGCCTGTGGTTGTTCGAGGCACCCAGGCTGTTGTTGGAGGCACCCAGTCTGTAGTATTCTCTCCTAGCATACTGAACACAAGAGCATGTTACCATTCTCACACTCTGAGCTGTGAGCTGAATGTTCTTCAGCACCCATGTCTCCTCTCCAGTACATTGGGAGGAGTTTGTTCAACAAATGTTTGACTCACCCATTTTCTGGCAGAGTCTTGTTTTCATCCATCTGTAGAGTGCTGCCTCATCTGCTGAGAGGGCTTCTGGTGACATTATCACAACCAACTTGCTTAAGGTTTGTTTGTTGAGCATAATGGATTATTTATATGGCAAGATTCTGGGAGAGCCCTGGAAAAATGCTGTATTGTGTAGTGTTAAAAATCCCATTGGGATAGAGTAGTATACATGAGGTCTTGGATTTGTTGCCTTGACAGACACACATGCATACACATGCACACATTCTCTCTCTCTCTCTCTCTCTCTCTCTCTCTCTCTCTCTCTCTCTCTCTCTCTCTCTCTCACACACACACACACACACACACACACACACACCTCTCCTTACTGACTTCTTCCTGGCCAATTTTCTTTACACTGTTATCCAGCCACACATAGAAGGCACTCTTAGTTGACTGAAGTGGCCCTACTTCTTGACCATTGCCTTAACATACCCTTGACCATGGACTTATCACACCCTTCTTGATATGACTCTATTAAGCAGTCCTTCTTATCTCATTCTCCTCCCTCCTACTTACAGCAAACTTGCTTATACCTGAGATGATGACAGAGGACAGAGGCTATAACTAAATAACTTAAAGGTTGTTTAAGTCATATCCAATCAATACAGTGCCAGAAAAAGGAACAGACATTTTAATCTCTATGAACTCTGAGCAGGTCACATCAAAGAACTGGAGATAGGCAGGCAAGAGCAACTATGACCAAACATAGGTTGTGATAGATAGTTGTAGTTGTCAACTTGACACAATTTAGAATAATCTGGGATAGGGAGTCTCATTAAAGGATTGTCTGGGTCACTTCAGATTATGGGCATATCTGTGAGAGTTTGTGTTGGTTACATTAATTGATGTGGGGAGATCAAGTGTAAAAGTGGATGGTATCATTCCCTAGGCTTAGGTATTGGACTGTACAGAAGAAGAGACTGTGGACTGAGTGTAAATGTGTATGGATTCATCCTTTCCTCTTCACTGTAGATAGGACCAGATGCCTTAATTATTATCTCTTTGACATCCCTGCTGTGAGGGACCATAAGTTGAAACTTTGAGTTAAATAGTTTGTGTTGTGTTTTATCCCAACAACCCAAAAAGAAGCTACACATAGGGGAACTATTTTGTAAAAGAGGCAAAGGGGATCACTCTGATTTGTCAAATTCAAGGGGCACAATTTAGGATGACATTTTATAGAATGAGTCTTGACTTCTGAGAGAGTCCATCCTGAAGCTCTGGCAGCAGGGAGTTAGGATGAGGGTATTTCTTCCAATTTTCTTACATCTCCACTGTGAATAAAAGCTATTTATTATAGCTTTAACCAGCATACCTGGACATTAATGCAAGTAGCAAAAGGGGGAACATCAGTTAGCCATTGATGAGGTGACACATGTGACAAGCCACCCCATACTCATGATTTTGTTTCTTGTAGGCAGCTCTGCCTCTGAGTAAACCAGGAGCCTTCTTTGACTGAGGAATTGGGGCAGTTTCGGATTTGCTCGTGTGGTCTTCTTATTTTCTTGCTCCTGTCAACTACCCTGAGCACCATTTTATGGCACTTTAAGAGTGCAACAGGAAGAATCTGCCTGTGAGACCAAAAGAAATTAATTTCTGTTTCCTGCCTGTTCATATTCAAAGCAAGGTATCTGCTGAGTTCTGGACATAGTGAGGCTGGGTCATACATATGTCCCAGGTAGGGAAGGGTTAGGTGCATTCATCACAGAGATCTCTTCTTCCTGTTTTTAAATTAAGGAAGAAATCCTTCTCACTAGTCTCCCAGGTAAACCTTCTGTGACACATTGGCCAGACAACCTTTGCTCAGCCTACATAAGCAAAGGAGAATAGATGCCCTAGGATCCATGGTAGTCAGTTGTTAGGTCCTATACCCTGAGCCCCGAATGGAGCTGAGTTTCACCAACAAGGCACTGCAGGGAATGATGGTCTACTGGGCAGCCAGCAATCCATGCCCTATCTCTGACTCTGTTCACAGACAGTTTTCCTCTCTGAGCCAGAGATAGACAAGACTCCACGGGACTGCAGCATGCTGGACATGTGTCAGCCCAAGTCTTTCCAGGTCTGACATGATTGAGTAATATCACTCCCTCCTTCCCTATCAGGAACAATGGTTAAATTTGGCAGCCCTATTCCTCTGGGTATGTCTTACTGACACATTGTCCCTTACTGGCTACCCTTTTGGATCTCTCATAGACCAAGGGACTCTTGTCCCCATTGTAGTTGCTACTTTTTGCCCTTGACTTCTATTCTAACAAGGGAACCCTATGGTTACGTAAGTTGGTAGGAAATGACCGACTCAAGGATCCTAGGGTTGTATTCTTCTGAGTGTTCCTGTGATTCCAGATAAAGCTAACCTTGGAATCTGTGGACTTCTGGGTATCACAGGTTGTCCCTCATTTGTGTAGGTGGGTCAGATCGAGTCTGTGGAAGCATTTAGGGCAGGGAATGTCTCGGAAGCTACTACTTCTGCAGGGGGTTAAGCCTGTACATGAGGGGCACCACCCCATGGGATGGGGTCCTCAACTGAATGAAAAGAAGAAAGTGAGCTGTGTGCCAGCACTCATCTCTGAGTCTGGATGCAGACACAGTGTTACCCGCCTCCTCATGTCCCTGCCACCACAGCTAGAACCACTCTTGTGGCCACATGTCTTCCCTGCTGAGATGGGCTCTACCTTCACCCTGTGAACCAAAATAAATCCTTCTGTTTTTGCCAGATACTTTACCACAGCAGTGGGAAGATGAAATTTTCCTCTTCTTTCCCTCCGTCTGCCATCTCCTATTAATCCTGTTCCTCTGGGATGAGCTAGATCACAAAGGGCCCGGGAAGTCTGAGGAAGTCTGAGGAAGTCGTCTGAGGAAGTCTGATGACGAAGAATTGTTTGCTTTGTTTTGGAGTCCTACCCAGAGACCGGGTTGTTCCAGGACTGACCCTCTCACACCTCTCAGCAGGTGACGAGGGCTGGTCCACAGAAGCTGTGACTGTGGGAAGTGAGGCCTCAGTGCACAGACCTGCACATCATAGTCACCGTGGCACCTTCCTGTCAGTTCCCCTGAGCACCGTGCTCAGAAAGCATGGTGCTAGGGCTTGTCACCATCTGCATATCTATGGACCACACAGTGAACAAGGCGGTGGAGCAACAGACAGCAGCATGGAGGCTACATGTGTACACAAAGACGTGTAGCCAGGCTGAAGGACCCAGGGAGATTTCATATATATACACACCTATCTATCCATCTATCTATTTCTGTCTGTCTGTCTGTCTGACTGACTTCCTGTCTTTCCATCTGTCTATCTCCCTAGACCATCCATATGTTCTGTGTTCATCTGAGTTCATGATAGTTGGCTCCACCTTAGGACTATTGCCTAGAGTTTGTAGGGGCACAACACCATGCAGCAGCAACTGGGTGACATTTTTGGTTTGTTTTTAAGGTGAGGTCATATGAATCCTCACTTGGCCTCAAACTCACTATGCAGATGAGAATGGTGTTGAACTCCTGATCCTTTTGCCTCCTTCTTAAGTGCTACAATTATAGACATGAACAATCACATTGGATTTTATGCATTGCTGGGGATAGAAGTGTGTGTGTGTGTGTGTGTGTGTGTGTGTGTGTGTGTGTGTGTGTGTGTATGTGTGAGTGAAGCCTGAAGTTTTGGCTGGCTAGAGAATTTCTGGGATTCACTTATCTCTGCTGTCCAGCCCTGGGGTTACAGCACGTGTGGCTATGCTCAGCTTTTACCTGTGTGCTAGGGATTTAAACAAAAGTATTTGTCCTTTTGTTTTCAAGGCAAACAAGTGCTCCTACTCACTGAGCTATCTTCCCAGCCTGAGCCCAGTGCTTTGTGCGTGGTAGGCAAGCCCTCTCTAACAGAGCTATATCGCCAGTCACAATTTGGTGACCTTTAACTATAGGACAACACCCTTGTCAGGGCCTGATTGCTTTCTTACTGTCAATGGGGAATTTACCCTTTCAAAGAGGCATTTTGGGATGAAGCCGGGGGCTGGATGCAGGGCCTTCGACCTATGTGATGCTAGTTACAGCCTCGTTAATTGTAGGGTCTTTACTGGAGTATCTGAGGTGTTTCCTGTCCTGGTGTCCCAGGGCACACTTTGTATGGTGAGATCTGCTGTCACCTCCACACATGTGGTTTGTGACCTGATCCTTCTGAGAAGACAGTGAGGAAGGGGAGAACTGCTGTGTGAATCTGAAACTATTTTCCACCTGGAGTCAGAGAGAGTAGACACCAGAGAAGGAAAATCAGCAAATGAACACTGACTGGTTTAGATTTTTGCTATGCAGGTCCTGTACTGGTGCAAGAAGTGGGTGTCTATGCTCACAAACATTTATGCACACATATATAAATGTAAGGAGTGGGACAGGGGAGGAAATGACTCCGGCTTGCTATGGGCACATTAGGCAAGGTCTCCTCTGGCTGTCCTCCATAAGCAACCCGCTTCTGCATGCATGCAGGAGAGGGTCACCCAGCCTGCGCATCAGAGGAAGAATTCGCCTGTCTGGCTGGAGAGGAGACAGTGCATGAAAAATGGTGGCAAAAGGTCAGGAGGCGAAGGCAAGTGAGAAACACTTTCATCTATTATCCGGGGTCAACGGGCTCCCTCCCATCAGGGAACCTTGAGGCCCAGTGAATGGCCCATTGCGGGAGGTGTGGTATTGTGTGCACCCGGAGCCCCACATCACAATCCCCAGCCTGGGACAATAGCGCCTAAGAAAGTGGTGGGTGGCTCGCCTCGCCTCCCAGGGGCCTGCCTCTTCTTATCAAAGGCCTTTCACCGCAATGCCCCAGCCTGCTTGGGAAGAGGCAGTGTTTGTCCAATAACACGAAGGCGCTTCAGACTCCTTCCAAATTCCCGGTCATGGCGATTAGGTCGGCGCGCATTGAATTTCATCCAGAACCAGTGTGGGGTTCTCAGCTGTTGTCGCTCCCTAGAAGCTACACATATTCTTTACGTTTGTCTGAAGAACAACACATTCCTGTTTAAAATAAAGCCCAAATCCTGCGGTGAGAAGGAGACTCGCATTCCTTCAGAGGATGCCTGCGGGGCTACACATACATTGAGCTACATACAGGCAGGCAGCCCTGTCTCAGTGTCTCAGTTTCTTCCTCGACCCTTCTCATCACATGACCCGTGACTGTAGCGATTCTCAACCTGGGTTTCAGGACTATAACAGAAAACACGTATTTCCAATACTCTTAGGAATCCTCTAAATGTATTCTTTTTTTCTACTTCATAACTAATTTTGCCACTGAGTGGTGTCTCAGTTCCTAAGTCCGCTTGTAAATATGTGTTTTCTAATGATTGCGACCCACAGGTTGAGAACCACTGCTTTAGAGTCTCTGGTAAGTGTGCTGTGAGGCTGGGGAGGTGACTCGATTAATTGGGCTTATTCTTGTTTCCTTTGAAATACGAGGGGACGGAGAGGTGGTTCAGTACTTGAAGTGCTTACTGTGCGCAAGGACTGAATTCAAATCCCCGGCACACATAAAAGGTCAGGTATGGTAGGCAGTACATGCCTCACTGACTAGAGACAACCCAGGATGCCAGGCAGTCCCCGTGCTTCTTCTCAACCCAATTTTTAGATGAAGCCTGAAAAACAGGGAAGAAGTGGCCAGGTATGTGATTCAAAGGTAATTGTCATAGCCGACACAGGGTCTAGAATCTCAGATCTCCAAATGGATCATGCATGTCAGCCTTCAGGTTCAGCTCAGGGATATAAGCGGGGACTCCCTTGGCAGCAGGGACTTTATTGGAGGATGCGATTGTCTGAAAGTGGAGGACAGGTTGTATATAGTGAGCACGGGGCCTTGTAAATCACTCTCCTGAACTGTAAGTTAGTAATTTCCTCAGCAAGCCTGTTGAGTGCCAGATCCTGCAAAGGAACAGAAGAAATAAACAAACATATAAAATAGGACTTGGTCTCTTCCCATGACTGTGACAAATTAATATATAGATGAATACAAACATGTATGGTGAGCATTAGGAAAGAGCGTACCACAGACACTCTTGGAGTGTCGGTATCTTGAAGGAAGGACTATAATGGAATTTACTTCCAGATCACAGGATTAAATCTATAGTAGTATAGACCAAATCAGGTATACAAGCAGTATACTAGACCGGACGCTGTTACCTGAGTTCATGTCTACCCAGAACCAGAATATGGCTTCATCTAGAAATAGCATTTTTGCAGATATAACTAGTTCTAATGAAGCCATTTTGACATTTTTATACAAAGGTCATGTAAAGGCAGAGTCAGAGTCTGGAGTGAGGCTGTTACAAGCCAAGGATCTCAGCCTACTACCCCAAACCAAGAGAAGCACATGGAATCTGTTCTTCCTTAGTATCTCCAGAGAGTGACAATCCTTACACTTTTGGGACTTGGGCTTCCTGTAACTGTAAGAGAATACATTTCTTTTGTTTTAAGCCATCAAGTTTGTTGTAATCCATAACAGCACCCATTGTGTGTATGTTACAGGAGTACTGCATTGGAAGGCTGGGATGAGAGTCATGGATGGAGAGCTGGGTGAGGTGTGATCATGAAACACTCAACAGAGAGTATCACAGAGGATGGGCAGTGGGATCAGAAAGAACTCGAGCACTTCTGCCCTGTGGGTGATCTCTGACAGAAATGAATGAGCCATGGGGGAGTGTGACAGAGAGGCATGGGAGCAAGTTATGAGGATGCCAAAGACATTAACTCAGAAGTTCCTTTTTACTGGAGCCAAGTAAGTTGGTGGATTCACCTCTTATGGACTGGGAGGCCAGAAAACTAGCCATGGAGAGAAGAGGAGCTGCAGACCACTATCAGTCATCTACCACTTACCTTCACTCCTATCCACCCGCAGCTCACCTGGCTATCCACCAAAAGTAAGCCTTGATTTCTGTTTGATTCCAGACACTCAGTCCTGTAGGGAATGTGACAGGAAGTCATTTCTTTTGCTTTTGAGTAGCTCCTATCCATCCATCCTTCCACTTATTCATTCACCATTATATCATCTTTCCACAAGCCATCATTCCATCTATCCATCCATTATCCATCCATCCATCCATCCATCCATCCATCCATCCATCCATCCATCCATCTATCCATCCATCTATCCATCCAATCCAAATATCTGTCACTCAACCAACCAAAGAAATTCTAGATTTCTGTCCCAGGCTAGACATTGCTCAAGTCCTCTAGTCAAGTCATCTCCTTTGGCCTTACAGAGAAATTCATACCCAAGTGCTTGTGCCCAACAGAAGGGAAAAGTAGAATCACTGAATGATGTCACAGTGGCAGAGGTCTTTCACTCACTTGCATTATGGGTGAAGCAGAAAGACTCAAATCCATGGAACCAAAGCAGCTGAGGCCATGTACTTTCTCCAGGCATGTCATGGCATCTATAAAGTGTAGTGAGTACTCTACTTTGTTCTTTACAGTGACATCCAGAGGCTGAGTTATCCTGCTGTTACTAGGCACTTAGACCCATAAGCCTCTGCCTCAGTTTCGTTGTGTTGCCAGGACACAACAAAATAAAATTGGTGAAGGAAAATGGATTTATTTATATTTTGGCCAAACATCTTTCCACACTGGTGGCCTTATTAATATTAAGTGCAGCCAGGATGCCTTCTTTTGTGTGGAAAAAGAAACCCCTCTGCCTCAGGTTACATTATCTGTAATAATAAAATACTGCAAAAGATTGCTGTAATAAAATACTGTAAAGGTGCCATATTTTTTCAGGGAAGATTCTCTGGGGTCTGAAGTTGTAAGATACTTACCCTTCTCTGGTCTGGCACATTTATCCCTTGGTTCATTCCTTTGGTAGGTGGAACAGTAGGTTTTTGAATTCTTTCTTTGGATGTCTACTTCACAACTCTTTTCTACTCTCATCCATACCAGTTCTAAAGATCTAACAAGTGAAGTGAGGGGCAAGGCATTTCTTTCAGATATCGTATCTCTCATTAGGGCTCAGCATGGTCATGGTCACATCAATATACAAAATAAAGTCACCACTTTGGACTACTTTTGTGGATTCACGAGCTGGGGAAAGGGGTTCTCCACTCCCTGTGTCTTGTCACATCCATAGTGAGTGAGAGAGACCTGGCTTTGTTGAGCGTCCTTCCCCACCTTCTGAGGATCTGCGAGGCTGGGTATATCTGCTGGGATAGGTACACCATTCCCCATATATGGAGCTGACTTTGCTTGAGTGATAAATTTCTCTTCTAGTAGTATATTGGTGGCACAGGTCTTTAATCCCAGCATTTGGGAGGGAGAGGTAGGCAGTTTTCTGAGTTTAAGACCCGCCTGGTCTACAAAGTAAGTTTCTGGACAGCCAGGGCTGCACAGAGAAATCCTGTCTCAAAAAATAAAAAATAATTTTCTTTAAAAAATTATTTTAGTCATTTTGAATGTGATATAGTGATTGAATTTGGAAAGGTCAAAACTGTTCCTTTACAAAAATACTATTTTCTATATGTGTGTCAGAGCCTATAGAGCTTGGAAGAGGTGTCAGGTCCTCTGGAACTGAAGTTACGGATTGTTGTGATTATCATGTGGGTGCTGGGAACAAAACCCCATTCCTCTGTAAGAGGAGTAAATGTTTTTAATCACTGAGCCATTATTCCAGTCTGCTAATTATTTTTTCTTTTGGACTTAGGGTATGGGTGTCCTTGCTTCTGTGGAAGGCTACCCTTGACATCGTCTTTAGAGGTCTTTGGTGCTGTCTGTGTGGCTACAACCTTGCTGATTCTCATCATTCATGTCATCTCTCTCTCCTGCAGCCCTGGAGTCCTCACAGTGTCTTATCCAGGCAGAGCACCTGAAACATACATAGGGTTGTTGAAAGCAGAAGTGTTTGGGTCCACGCCAAATCACAATGGGACATGAACTAGCCATTAGAAGAGCTTCGATTGTACCAGCCCCTTCGCTAAGGTCCTGAAAAGTCCTTTGGCTTGAATAGTTGGGGGACCAGGGATGCTGTGACATCAGTGGGAGAATTTGGAGGAACAGCAGGCTTGGTGGTGGAGGAGGAGGAAGTGTCATGGCTTAGGGACATGTTTGACTTGAGATGGCTGTTAGCTCTGCAAAGGGAGATGTTGACATAGGCTGTTGATACATGGAGACTGGATCAACTTGGAGAAAGAAATCAGAGCTATGATGGAAAGGGCAAATTGCTTTTAAACAACCACTATCCCATTTTGTTTATAATGAGAACTACATTTAGATTGTAGATTACAACTGTTAGCCTTCTGTGTAGCTATGTGGCCATGTATTAACCAACACACCATAATAGGAAATATTCTAAAAAGTAGTCACCATCTTTCCCCTTTGCTTTGATGCTGGCTATGAGAGCCAGTGCTAAAGTCATCTTGGACTAGGAAGATGATGGCCACATCATGATGATGATGAAGATAGAAGTCAAACAGTTTTCTCAATTGTGATGTTGTCTCTGTACTTACCCCTCAATAACTAAGTCTACTTTTTATCTACAGGACAAGAATAAATTTTTTTATCTTTTTTTCTACTCTAGATAACACCTACAAGTGTTATTTTAAAGTTTTAAAAAAATGTGTATGAGTGCCTACATGTGTACCACATATATCCGGTCCCTATAGAGGCCAGAAGGCATATGGTTCCCTGGAACGAGAGTTACAGACAATTGTAAGCCACCACTCGAGTCCTGAGAGTTGAACCTGTGTATTCTATAAAATCAACAGGTGCTCTTAACTGCTGAGCTGTCTCCACAGCCTCACAAATAAGTATATGGTGATATTAATCTTTTCAAGGATGTACAGCTCTGAGAATGTGAACACATGTAGATTTGTATAACACCACGATCAGATTCAGGGCAGATCTTCCATTTTAAATAACTTCATTCAGGGCAGACTTTCTACTCTAAATAACTTCCTGTGCAACACTCCCACCCCAGTACACAGAATCTCCCCCGAATGTTTGAGCTATCTGGCTATCATTTGCCCACCGCTGTGATTTTGTCTTTTGGAGAATGTTATACAGATGGGGTCATTTAGCAAACTCTTGGAGGCTGACTTCTTTCACTTGACACAATGCGTCTGTACCTGTTGCCGTGTGAACTAATGGCTCGCTTCTCATCGTAGCAGAGTAAAATTCCATGTAGAGATGTTAAAGACATTTGAATTGCTGGTCCTGTCTTATCAACAGACTTATTAAAGCTTTCATAGAAAGATGCTGGAACATCAGTTTTTAATTTCCCAGGGTAAATAATTACATTTCTGAAGGACGAATACCTAGGTATGGGATAGTTGACTTATATGGCAGACATGTATTAAATTTTGTAACTAAAAAAACCTATCAAACTGATTTCTGGAGTATTGGTGCCATTTTGCACCCTCCTGGCAGTGTATGGGACAGCTGTTTGCTCTCTATCCTTATCACTTCTTAGTATGGTCAGGACTTTGCATCTTCGCCCCTGTCCTGGTTGTGTGCTCTGTGTCCCTGGTGTTGTAACACATTGCCAGGAGCTAATGTCAAGTGGCTTGTCTTTTCATGGGCTTATCTGTCATATATGGTCAGTTATTTATCTTGTTGCTGTGATCAAAACTCGACCAGAAGCTACTTAAGTGCGGACGTGTTTATTCGGGCTCACAGTTGAAGCCTGAACACTGTGTTTATCCTAGAGAGGAAAGCTCGGGGACAGGCACTCTGTGGTGGCAGGAGTCATAGCTCAGGCTCTTCTTGGATTCACCTCTCAGTGGGACAGGAAACAGAAAGAAGACTGGAAGTAGGGTTGGGCTACCAAAATTCAAGTCCTGCTCCTAGAGACTCATTAAACCTACTGAGACTCACACGCTTAAAGGTTCTACAACAGTGGTTCTCAAGGAGTGGGTTGCAACCCCTTGAGGGTCAAATGACTATCACAGGGGCTGAATATCAGATATCCTGCATATCAGACATTTATTCTGTGACTCATAACAGTAGCAAAATTACAGTTATGAAGTGGCAATGAAGATAATTTTATTGTTGAGGGTCACCGCACCATGAGGTCACACACAGGACTAGGGAAGCCAAGTCACTTCTCTACACAGTGCTCAAAGACACCTGTTGGTGTGAGATGGCCTTGAAGAGGTAGATAAACCTTGCAAAAGTGGGCATTGGCAAAGCTTTGCCATCTTCACACCAGTGTATTAGTCACCCACTGTTTATTGCCCGTCTGGCAGACTTCTGCATCGGAGCCTTAAGGGCAATCCATTATGCACTAGGAGAAGTGCTTGAGACTTGGTCACTCTTTTCATAGAAGCTTTTTTGAGATTGCTTATGAAACACCTATCAGGAGCTGACTTTTCCTTTCTGCATCAGAGAAGACTGTGAGAAAGTCACGCTCTAGAGTAGACAGTAAGACAGTCAGCCCACAAATAAACAAGCATGCCCAGTGTCTGCAAAGGAGTTATAATTAGAGTGTTGGCAGACAGGACCTTGAGTCTTTGGTCTTGGGGGGTTAAGACTTTTCCTTTTCTAGTACAGTCACTACAACAAGACCTATACCAGAGTTGGTTTTCCAGATGTCAACCAGAGCCCCAAGTTCACAAAGTCCAGTGTCTGGAAAAGAGTTCCTGTTTTTCATTCTTTGTTATTGATGTCTTGACATTCTTTTGTTTTTTTTTCCCCTCCCCCAAGACAGTGTTTCTCTGTGTAGCCTTGGCTATCCTGGTACTTCCTCTGTAGACCAGGATGGACTCAAACTCACAGAAATCTGCCTGCCTCTGCTTCCAGAGCACTGGGATTAAAGGGCAGTGCCACCACCACCTGGCAACATTCTTTCTATTTGAACAAGGCCTCCTCCATTCCACCTCCACCCCCCACCAGGGTCTCTGCCTTTTATTTGGGCCATGACGTAATCTCATGCATTACAGCAGACAGGTAAAGGGGCGGGAAGGTGAAGTGACCAGGGGGAATGTATGGCATCATAAAAGATGAGAAAAAGGGCTCCTAAGTCATTAGAATCCTGGAATGGCTCACAGTAGCCTTCGTTTATTCGATGTATCCTTTTTTTTTGTTTGTTTGTTTGTTTGTTTTTGACTTTTAAAATTTGATATTTTTAATTTACATTTCAAATGCTATCCTGAAAGTTCTCTATACCCTCCCCCGACCCTGCTCCCCTACCCACCCACTCCCACTTCTTGGCCCTGGCATTCCCCTGTACTGGGGCATATAAAGTTTGCAAGACCAAGAGGCCTCTCTTCCCAATGATGGCCGACTAGGCCATCTTCTGCTACATATGCAGCTAGAGACACGAGCTCTGGAGGTACTAGTTAGTTCATGTTGCTGTTCCACCTATAGGGTTGTAGACCCCTCCAGCTCCTTGGGTACTTTCTCTTGCTCCTCCACTGGGGGCCCTGTGTTCCATCCTATAGATGATTGTGGCCTCCTCCATTTTTATTTTGCATGGGATCTGGCATTGTGGGTAGCCAGTTTCATCTACACTGTGCCTAGAGAGGGAAATAAGCAGCCACTCCCACAAGACTTGCTGTTCTTCACACCATTGGTCATCCTGGGAGACACACTGGATCTCTTATCCTGAGTCCACAAAAACAGATCCTTAAGACACATCTCTGCTTCCGAAGTATGCTAGACCAAGTTTTCCCTGAGAGTTGCTGGGCACCCAGAATTCTTTAGCATCTTTCTCTATGGCTACAGGCAGGTCCCTTCTTTTTGGTCAGATCTTATTTAAGAAAACTGTACCCTCTCCCACCCCCGCCCAGTTCACAAACATTATAAATGCCTGTTGGTGGTGAATGAGGCTAAAGTTGGCAGCAGGTGAACATTAAAAGAATGCTAAATCAGGCAACATGTTCTTTTTAGGTACTCATCTGTACTTTGATCTCAGCGCGCAGCTCATTTGAGATGGAAGAAATGTATCTCCAAGAGGGCAAATACATTCTTTACCATGATATAGCACTGAGAAAAATCCCTGACAGCAGGATGCAGTGATGTCTCTGGACCTGATTCTTTGGTTAAACAGGTGAGGACCTCTCCAGTTACCTTTTAGATGTCACAGACATCCAATTCCTGCAAAAGCCACTATCCCTTTTCGTAGTGATTTTTAAAATCCTCTCTAATGAATTGCTGAGAGTAACTGCTGCCCCAGATTCTCCACTGGGACACCGGAAGCAGCACCCCAGTCCCTTCTATGGATGGATGGTCACACAAACGTGATATTCACGGACCGGAAGTCTCTTTCTGCCTGGAGGAGGAGGAGGAAGCTTCATGCATTCTTTGGTTCTGACAATTTACAGCTCTTGTTGAGGGCAGCCTCCCTCAGCACTGATGGAAGCTCAGGCATCCTTGGAACGGGAAATAGGCTGATGGCCCATGTATTGGCTGCTCTACCCAGCCCTTCACCCATAGACCTCCCTTCGCCTGGGTTCTTTTGGAAATGGGTTTCCGGAGCTTGACACATGTTTCTTTGTCTATCCCCAGCTGTTGGAATCTGTCTTCATTCATGAGACAGGAAGGGGGCTCTCAGAGCTGCTGCTGTAGTCTGACGTCATGGGGCAGCCACTCAAATTAATCCTGGGGACTGTGCAAAAGCACCCTTGGACCTGGTGCTTCCCTTCTGATGTAATCCTTACTATTTATCTCAGCCTGTGTGGCAGAGACCTGATCCTCAGACAAGAGAAAAGGAAACTGAAGCTCCGAGCCCAAGTGGGAGGCAAAGTCACTGGTCCTATGGCTGGGCACACTGACAGCGCCTGCACCACCTTCCCCTTCTTACCAAGGGGGAGGGGGAACTCGGGCTGTGGAAAATTCTGTGTCGTACTGGGGAGTATAGAGGACTCTGTACCAGGCTTCATTTACCTCCCTGCCAGGCGGCATCCCCAGGGGCTATGAGGAATCGAAAACAATAACTATATGCTTCATTCATCAGAAGGAGCCTTGCTCCAAGTTGCTCTGCTCTCTGACTGTAATGGCAGGAAAAGCTTGAACTGAGCCCAGTTTAATTAATGCTGATCTCACAGGCGGAGCTGTTGGCTTACAGAGAGGGCTGAGCACAGACACGAGGCAGGAAAAATTGCAGGGGCCCCAAAGCAGGGTGTGTTCAATGATCCCTTCTTTCTGAGACAGAGAATTGGCTTTCTAGTAAACTCCCAGGGGACGTTTCCTTTCACTGTCTCTTGCTGTCATCTCTCAAGGAAAATGTACCTTGGAACCTGGAGGGCAACTGAGCCTCTGATGTCATTCAATCCACAGACAGGAGGGGCCTCCTTGCTCTGAGTCTCCTACCAGTGCCTTCACTTCATCTAGGCTTTTACGGGAAACCTTGCCGACTGTTAAGAGTAACCTACACCGTGTGGCCAGATAGTCGCCAGGGAGGACAAGGGGTGGGGGTGGGGGTGGGGACCAGTGCTGATTTGGATCTGAAGAGGAAAAGAAAGCTCGACAGGAGAGCTGAGTCTATTTCTCTCCCTCTGCCCGAGAACCTCAAAGCCCCTGTGTTCCAGATGCTTCTTTCAGCTCAGTCAGTTCCAGGGAGGAAGTAATTATGGGATGGTGACTGGAGAAGTCAGAAGGACAGGCACTGCTTGGCATCGACCGGCTCTCCTCGTTCACACCTGCTGTCTGTCATAGCTAAGGCAGCTAGCTACCCTGACATGGAGAGGATAGGCCACCTACTCAGCGCCACACAGCCAGAGTGGGAAGGCCAGAGCTAAGGCTGTGCTTTAAATGGGCCATTGACATTAAAGGAACGCCTCTTCTCTCTAATCTGAGAGGAAAGGAGAAGGCCGATGGGAGGAGTCCTGAGATTGCCTGCTTATGTCTTCGGTGAGTGGGAGTTACACATACTGTGCTCCGAGTCAAAGAAGAGAAGGACAGAGGGAGACGTGGAATTCAGCTTCCTGCCCATCCTTACTCTTGTTCATCTACTGCATGGCCAAGTAGAGATAGATCACAAACACACCAAGGTTTTCAATCTTACCCCAAAATGGAACCATGCAAACCAGACCATTAGAAATGGAGCCTGTGTGCTCTGATAAACATGTTCACAGGGAGTTGTGGGAACAGAGGCAAAGCAGGCACTAACGCTGCCTGACCCTACTAGGATGCTTGCTGAATGGTGGGACCTGGAGCCCTAGCAGGAAACTCTGCATTTGGCCTTTTCTATGAGCCTAAATAGAAGTCATGTTCTCTGGTATCAGGCCGGGTAGGCTCAAGTCTACCCTAGCTACCTATGAAACCTGCCAAAAGTCGTTCAGCTTCTCTGAGCTTGTTTCCCTGTCTGTGAAAGAGAGATCACATCTCTGCTTGTTTTATGGTGAGGCCCTACTGTGTGTAATTCTGAGGGAGTATATTACCAAGTCGAAGGCTAAAGGCTGGAGCCTATTTTTCATTGCCTTGTTCTCTAGTTGCTCTTACATGCAAGGTCACAGATAGTGGGTATCCCATGCTGTCATACATGCAAGGTCACAGATAGTGGGTATCCCATGCTGTCATCCCTGTTTAGTTTTAAAAAGGATTCTCCACAAACCACACTCAGGGCCTGGACACCTCATTTGTGTGTCTATCTAGAAGCCTAAATAGGGAGCCCTGAGGCACACTGGGTAGGAGTTGAAATCTGCCCCAGCTGTGTGGTCAAGGACATGTTATGTACCCTGTTTGGTTATAGAAGACTCCCCAGTAGTGACGTAAGGCTAATGACACATTTCCCCCAAGTTTGTTGCAAAAAATAAACAAAATCATCTGAGTTTAGGCCTGGACATGTAGTGGGAACCCCCCTGGACATGTAGTGGAAACCCCCTGTGTCTTCTACATGGGACCTCAGTGGTTGTTCTGTAGAACGTTTTTTGGATCATAAATAAATATCTTTTTTTTTTTTTAGATTTATTTCATTTATTATTATATGTAAGTACACTGTAGCTGTCCTCAGACACTCCAGAAGAGTGTGCCAGATCTCGTTACGGATGGCTGTGAGCCACCATGTGGATGCTGGGATTTGAACTTATCACCTTCGGAAGAGCAGTCGGGTGCTCTTACCTGCTGAGCCATCTCACCAGCCCCATAAATAAATATCTTACCAGCTATCACTTTTGGAGTTAGGAAAGGCCATTCTACTCCATTGAGTCTTTTTCCAAGGCCTTGATATAGCTGCGGTCTTTCAGTTCCTTATTCCTGCTTACTTCTGTGTTCTAGGAGGAAAGTCATTCAGGAACTTGGCTATTCAATGATAAGGTGGCTCAAAGTCCACATGGCTACGGATAGGGTTAGGTCTTTGTGTGTGTTGAAGTCACTCAGAATTCCTTAGAACAAGGAGAAAGAGAGAACAAGCTGGCAATCCACCCTGAACACACCCACTCTTGGAAGCTCAGCAAGGTGGGTCTTAGTTAGTACTCAGATAGGAGATAAGGTAAGAAAGCTGTAGTCTATGATGCTCAGGTATGTGCCGTATCTTTTATCATTTGTCTTCCTGGATAAGGTCTCTGGCCTTCAGAAGTTGAAGGAGCAAAAGTTCAGCTCCCTGAAGCCAGTGGCAACTGATAACCAAGTGCTTACATGTGCTGCTCGTCCCTCTCCGAGAGCCACACGTCTGTGCTTTACCTGTGCCTTACATGTGCTGCTCGTCCCTCTCCGAGAGCCACACGTCTGTGCTTTACCTGTGCCTGACATGTGCTGCTCGTCCCTCTCTGAGAGCCACACGTCTGTGCTTTACCTGTGATTTGCTCACTGTAGCCATCACTGTTTAATCCTTGTTCTTCCTCTGATCCGCATCCTTCCCTGTGATGCTCATCTCCCCCCTGGTCCACATCCAGTCTGACAGCCTCTTCCTGTCTGTGCTCTGCTTTCTTGTGCTTTCCTATTCCCACATCCTTATTCTCCGTGTGATCCATGTTCTTGTCCATGTCCTGTCTGTGCTCTGTCTTCTTGTGCTTCCCCATCCCCACATCCTTATTCTCCGTGTGATCCACGTTCGTGTCCACATCCTCCCCAGTTGTTGGCAGCACCCACGAAGACCAGCTGTAGTAATTGTTCCTTTCCCCAGGCTCAGGGGCTCTCAGTGTTTGAGTCAGCACCAGGTTGGCGTGGCGTTCCTGGTTAGTGTCATCCATGACAGCACCATCACTCTTGTCCATCACTGTCCTCTGATATTTCCCTGCCCTAAATCCCCATTGCTATATCTGCTCCACTGCACGAGACCTGCTTTCCAAGATCCTTCACAAGACACTCGACTCCAGGGAGCACTCCTGCTACCACAAATATGGTAAGATACCCTTCTCTGTGTTCACACAGTGCTATCCTCCACTGTGGCCATCCCTCATATTTATCCTGATATTGCTTCCTCCCTCAGACTGAGAACACTCTGAGGGTAGTGGATGGTTCCTGGTATCACTATGCCCAAGATGGACAGCTACAAGGCTGGTCAGATAAGTGTCTGTGATTCAGGAACAGGTAAATCCAGAAATCTTAGAGGCTCAAGACTTTAAGGTTAATTTCACATATTCAAGTTCATTGCTGGTCTAGCAATTTTTCTTTCCTCTGCTCTGTCTCTTTGAGCATTAATCGCCATTGAGCACCTGGCCGACAGTCCCGGCATCCTTCTATCCACTCCTATTGTCCAGAAGCAGCCATGTGACCTGGGCTACTTAGAAGTGAGCCCCGGGTAATACCAGAGCTTCAGAAAGCTCTAGACTTATCTGAGAAAGGCTTGCAGAGGTAGGCAAGAACACCCCCACAGCCAGAGAGGAGGCTTCCTGGCAGGCTGAGTGAAATGAAGTTACATCCCTGTCACCTCAGTCAGAGACCTGAGTTCAGAAGAAGCTCTGCTGCTTGAAAACAAGGGGCAGGACCCTGGGAACACCCGATTTAGCCCTGTCAGTCTCCAAGCAGTACAGTGTTCCCAGCTTTCGGAGTCCTTTGTCCTCTGTAAGCTCCCTTAGCCTGCAGAGGTGACTTCTTTATTCTCTGAGCTGCTATTTATAACTTCCAAAGCACCCCTACTCCTTTGGTTCCGTATCGAGGTTCAGAAAAAGAGTTCCCCCCCCCCGCAGCACTCCCCCCACCCCATTGCCAGGCCTCTCTCCCCCAGAGCAATCCCGTAAATAAAGGATGAAAGGCCCCGTAATTATTACCATTCGACAACACAGAGACTGTCAAAACCAGGAGTCCAACAAAGGCCTGTACATAAATCACAGCTGATACAATGGCTCTTAGCTGAAGGGGAGAGGGCTTAGAGTCTCAGCGGCTGAAAGGAGGTTTGTGTCTGGGGGAGGAGTCACGGGAGTCACGCAGCCCTGGGGAAAGAGATAGGCTGAATGTCTGAACAGAGTGCCAGCCTCATCAACGTGCTAACACCAAAGACAGGGTAGCCACTGAATGGGACTCAAGTGAAAATCCTGGGGAAAGACTCCAGATGTGGCATCTCCACAGTGCTGGTGAGGTTACACCGCAT
>LR749498.1:5366960-5379460 GCA_902729485.2 Mus minutoides | reverse complement strand
ATCACAGTGAACATGTAGACTCCTGCTGTCCTGTTAGCCTCTCCTTCTGTGTGCCTCATGCTCTGTTTTATTTCTTAAGTTGGGTGTTCCCCTTTCTTGCTCCACAGTCATCTGGGCAGCTGATCTTGGTTGGGGGTTGTCCCGCACCTAAGGCAGGAAGATGGTGGCTGCAAAGAAGACAAAAATGTCTCTGGAGTCAATCAACTCTAGGGTCCAACTTGTTATGAAAAGTGGAAAGTATGTGCTGGGGTACAAACAGACTCTGAAGATGATTAAACAAGGCAAAGGGAAGTTAGTTATCCTCTTCAACAGCTGCCCAGCTTTGAGGAAATCTGAAATAGAGTACTATGCCATGTTGGCTAAAACTAGTGTCCATCGCTACAGTGACAATAATACTGAACTGGGCACAGCGTGTGGAGAGCACTACAGAGTACTCACACTGGCTATCACTGACTCAGGCGATTCTGCTATTATCAGAAGCACGCTACAACAGACTGGTGAAAAGTAAACAAAGGTTTCCTTTAATAAAACTTTGCCAGAGCTCCTTTTGGAAAAAAAAAAGGGTGTTCCAAGCTGAGTCCTGATAGATGTCTTCAGGGGGCCCCTGTCATTAGAGGTCAGGCTTAAGTTTTTATTTTTTTATCTGAATTTAAGATCTGCTGGGCTTTTTATTACATGCATCTGTAGTATTATGTGCTAGATTGGCATTTAGCAAGAGAAATAGGCCATACCAAGTTTCTTCTTCCTATGATCATTCATTCATTCATTCATTCATTCATTCATGCATGCATGCACTCCTGTTAGTGTAGGGTTCTGGAGATACAGACCATCCCGTCTCATACAGATTGCTTTGGAGAGTTTCCATTCACAGCACGTGCACCTGCTTGCTCATGCCAAAACATTCCGTTATTTTCACGCCTGGGATTTCTCCACCTTCAAGGATGTTTCTGTACATCCATTTTTTATTAATTATTTAATGTAACAATGGCTCCCCCTTCATGGGTCTCCACCAAGCCAGAACTTCTCACACCCTCTCTGAAATCTCACACCCTTCCTGCCTCTTCTGATTCCATTCTGTCTGACTTAGATTCTTGCCACGTTTGTTCGGTGTTCATTTGGTCTCCGGAACTTAGTCTCCTGAAGCTGGGGAGCTCACAGGTTCACATGCATTTCCTTTTCAGAGGCAAGCGAACAGAAAGCACCTATTGGCCAGAAGACGACGGAAAAGAATCAGTGGGAGTAAGAAAACACTGTCTTCTACTTGCATACTTGCAGCCCCATCAACATGTTTGAGGTAAGAGTGTAAATAAGTCTGTTTGAAACAGAAAGCAGCTCTAGAGCCATCTCCTCATAAAGCTTACAATGTGTCTTCTAACTCCTCTCTAATTTTTCACAGTCAGCTTTATTAAAGTGATAGTTATTCCTGGAAGCAAATTAATAAGTTCAAACACAAAGTATTGGAGCTTGAAGGGGCCTGAGTGACCCTGTAATTTTAGCTTCTAATTTTAGATCTGAGACAATCAGGTCTGGGGTAGCAGAGTGGCTTCCTCAGACTAGCTTGTGAGTGTTGGCAGGTCATTTTATAGCCAACCAGCAGAACTGTTTGTAAATACACAGACATTCGTTGGCTGGCTCTGCCGGCACAAAACATGTCAGGCAAAAGGTGATTCTTAATAGTTCAGAGAAAGGAAAAAAGAAATTGATTAGCAGTATAATTGGTTAGGAATATTTTTAATAAGGAGTAGCAAATTGAAAGCAAACAGCTGCTCATAGCAGGCAAATTCCAGTTATTTGAACATGTCACTGACCCCAAAATGCTCATTGAATACCCTGGAGCAGCCAAGAAACATGGCTCTATAAAAAGTGTTAATCTCTGTCTGGTAGTGGTAGGTGTAGGTTTTCTCTTTCTACCCTAGTACCACTTAGTAGGGTTTTTGGTTTCATTTAATTTTTTGGTGGTTGTTGTGGCGGTGGTTGTTGTGGTGGTGGTTGTTGGTTTGTTTGTTTTACACTGTAGTTTCCTATCACAAGAACAGTCTGTAATTAGTGGCGGATTCCATGTAATGTGCTGATGTGCTCTGTTGATGTGCAACTCTGGGTACCTCAAGTCTGCTTGTGAGAGAGCCCACAGAGATGCCCAATGATGCATGTCTTCTCCCAGTGAGAGGCTCTCTCTTCATAAGTTCCCTGATAGAGTCCCACGAGTCTCTGGAAAATTAAAGGAACCTGTGGAAATGGCTTGATCAATTTGCCAAAAATGGAGTCTTCAGGCAATCTTGGGGTTGGGGAGGCATTAGATGTTGATGATGTGTTATAGGCCAAATGCATGTCACTCCAGGCACTTGTGCATAAAACTCACTTTCAATCTTCCTACATGAACTTGTCATTAGGCAAATTGTCCCAAAGCATTAAATGAACCATAAAATTGTCCATTTGGGAGTTGCAAAACTTCTCCCTAGATGTGCTTTGCCGATTTTGGAGACTCAAATGGTTTGAATTCTCTTTTGCTGTTTAAATTCCATTCTTCGAGAGAAGGTTGGGATAAAGAATGACTAGAAAGGTGTCTGAGATCAACTCATGCCCAGTCCCTGCAGAATGCTCCTCAGTGGCCTTCAGTGACAGCACAGCACTTAGCTTTGTGTATCTTTGTGTATATCTAGAAAGAGCTATGGCAGACTAGGTACCATGGGTTGTTTCTCAGACTCATTTTCCAAGCCTGACCACAGTCTCCTGAATGTTGTATTCCTTCATAATTTAACCTCTCCATTTGTGCCTGAGCACTATGTCTGGAACAGATGGGACTGCAGGTCACAATCTGGCTTTCAATACAGCAGTCCAGTGTGACATGTCTTCTATGGTGTCCTTTCTAATTCCAATAAAAACATAAATACAACTGAATCAAGTACATCAACCTGGCCACAATAGACAGCACCAGAGAGCACTTGTAAAATTCAAGATTTCAGAACAAACAGGCTTAAGAATGTACTTTAATTTTCTGTAATGAGAGTAGCTTCTTCTAGCTTTCACCTTTACTCACCCACCCATCCACCCACCTATCCATCCACCAATCCATCCATCCATCCATCCATCCACCCATCCATCCATCCACCCATCCATCCATCTATCCACCCTTTCAACAATTATTTGCTTATGTATCTTATACTAAATGCTTGAGCTCAGTAGTGGTACCATATTGGGGTGGCAATCTAATCTCTAGCCTCAAGGGGATTAGCCTTTAGTGAGATAGTGATTATTGCCCCCAACATACTTGCTTATTGCCCAAGGTCATGAAATGCTCTTTATCTATAATGCCATTATACATAATCTATATTTAGAGAATGCCTCATTCATACTCAGGCTTTGCTTTAACTTATTGTTCTACAACCATTGGCATCTGAAGGATTTGAAGTTAGGAGGATGCTCAAAGCAACAAGATACACAAAAGCCAAGACAACAACAGTAAACCTCACAGATTCATACAAGTACTCCAAATCCAGTTTATTTTCCACAACTCATATGACTTTGAAAAATAATAATTTAATTTCTCAGGGCCTCAGCTATCTAGATTACAAAACAGGAACAACAGGATGTTTACACCCTACACAATTGTACACTTGGTAGGAATTTACTCTTTGGAGCAGGATGTATGTTAGTGCTGGGTCTGGATTCTAGTTAGACTCCTTCCACACAGCTGAGAGGGAGCAGTAGTCATAGACCAGTCACCATACAGATGAGTTACAATAAGTGAATCCAAAGCTGGGAGCATCAGGGAACTAGGGGAGATGGACTCAAACGGGAAAACCATGTGATTTAATGCGACACTGCAAACACTCAGTCACCCTGAATATACACTCTGCACTGTTCTTGGAGAATCAGTCTGCACTGAGACACTTAAGTCTCTATTGTCACACTGTGAAGTGGATGCATCCACTACCTCCTTTAGACTATGCAGGGGCATTTCAGCCCAAGATGACATGGCTGGCAAGTTTAAGTGATAGGACTCAAAGCTCTTATAAACCTGGTTCTCTGGGAGAGGTGTGGACACGATACATGTCTGGGACAGTGAAGGAGGTGGCTGGCATGATTAGATGACAGTAAGCAAGAGGGCACACAGACTGGCTTCCACATTTGCAGTCCTTGGGATTCCTTAAAAGCAGGGCCAATGTAGAACAAGGTAAGGCCCCCTAGAAGCTCGGTTTAACCATTTTCTTGTCTCCTTTCGCTTTTCCTTTCCCATCCTTGGAGCACAGCCATGCTGTAGAACATTCACTTTGAGTGAGGCTAGTTTCAAAAGATTTTCAATACCTGGAGCCTGGGCTTTGGATGCATGTTATGGCTCTGGTCCAGCTGAAGGGTGTGTAGAAGCAATGTTTACCATAGGTGCTTCTCTGTCTGGTGGACTAAGTGGACTAGTGGTATCTTTTTCAGTTTTGCATGTATGACCCTAAAAACTTGGCATTTGACACCATTCAGTGATAATTGATGCCATTTGCCCTATGCTGATCTTTGCTAATGTTCTGCACTAGGTTAAATCAATGGTCTCTTTTCTTGTCTCTCAAAGTTGTATTGCTTTAGGGAATTTTTCTTTGAAAAGATTTTTATTGACTTTTCCTAAAAGAAGAAGGGACTTGTTGGATTCTAAATAAAACCTCCCTTCAGAGGAGCTGGAGGCCTCTATACTATAGAGACCTCCAGTAAGTCCATAGTAAGCATAATTTTTTTTCGAGACAGGGTTTCTCTGTATAGCCCTGGCTGTTCTGGAACTCACTCTGTAGACCAGGCTGGCCTCGAACTCAGAAATCTGCCTGCCTCTGCCTCCCGAGTGCTGGGATTAAAGGTGTGCGCCACCATGCCCGGCACTAAGCATGATTTAAATGAGCTCTTAGGGCTCACACAGCCTAGCAGCACCCCAATCTGAACTGTTTCCAGAATCCTGTCAAAGCTGCAGAGGTAGTGAGAGCTACTGAAATAGCCAGGGAGGAAAGAGCAAGTGAGGCTCTCTGGGTGAGAGCGTGCAGTTCTGCAACATGCCTGGGGTGTCTGCAAGCAGAGCTCTGCCTGGATCTGCACAGTTTCAGCTGAACACACAGCCAAGGAAGCACGTGGCGACTGAAATGCAGACTGTGCCCTGTAAGACAGCTGACTTTGTGTGATGAACCAGCCTTGGAGCAGGGGTGTCCTCAGAGCTGCATCCACATAGGGGGATACCTTTTCTTAGAGCTCACTAAGGCTTGTGTTTGTATAGGTGAATATGGGTATGGGGAAGAAGCTCCATATTATCTAGAATTATATATAAGGGATGCCTAAGGTCTTCTTAATCGTGGAAAGTGCCCTATTTGAAATTCTTCCTCATCCTCTTCCCTCCTGTGTTAACTATAATTGCACTTTAGACTCTGCAGCCTTCAAAGAAGCCATTTTCTCCTTCCAAGGGATGAGCCTTATGTATTTATTCTCTTTCCACCTGTCTTAGGTTTGTCCATAAGAATAACCTTGATTTTTCAACCATTTTATGAATAAACTGCTTAGGTTTCTTCGCAATAATTGTGAAAATCTTCCATAACCTGTATCATCCCACAGGTGGGTGCTCTGCCAACTGATGCAGCCACACAGCCTCTGCTGTGTTCTGCCTGGCTGTCTCACTGTGCATCAGTGAACTTTACTGCATTATAAAACATATCTATGTTTATAGGTTACACAATGAGGGCCTATCTCTTACTGACAGATTGGGAAGAAGAGAAAATGCTCAGTAGTTATGGTAGGCTACTTCTCCACAGATGGAGAACGCTGCCTAGAGTACATGGAGCCTTGACTGTCCAGGCCTCGGCTGCATGAAGGCCCATGGAGTAGCTTTCCGTGGCTGCTAGGCTTTGGATCACATGACTTGACATACTAAAGCTCTGAAGGATAAACTGTGTTTGGCCAGCGGGACGGTGATTAGAAGGAGGACCAGCTGTTGAGGCTTGCCCCTCCCTTGCTCAGAAGCCTGCATTCCTCACACATTTTGCAGTTATTCTTGAGAACTGAGTATGAAAGGAAAAGAGAGGCAGGGTTGGTCTAAGGCCACCCAGGAAACTGTCTCGTACATATCACATGCCAGGCATTTGACAGCTATTCATAAAATCATTATTCGTGTCTACTGCATTCCAGTGTCTTCCCCCGGGTGCTGAGGCTCTGTGACAGGCAAAAGAGAAGGTGCCTTATTTCATGGATCTGGAAGACTGATAACAGACACGTCAAACAATGAGAAAGAGATAATTTCAGTGTTGAGGCTCAAATACTGTGCAAGGTATTCCAAGGTAGGATGGTGAGAAGGTAGTGTCTGGGAGACACTCATTCCACTCGATAGTTCTCATCTGGCATCACTAATGCTGAGGCCTAGGCTCACTGGAGGACTGGGAAGAAGAGGGAAGGAGTCTGTTCTCTGGGAACTGGATTTGTGTACACAGGGAGAGAGCCTCTTACCCACCTCAAGTAGTTTTTTTTTTCATTGTTTGACGTAATGACTGCCTATTGTGCGGTTTGTATGATCAGGTTGGATAGACTTGAGTTTGAGTCTGTGTTGGTTTTTATTTATTGTATTTATCTTGTATGTTTGTGTATGTTTTGGGGATAGAGGGATAATTCCAGGGAGGGGAAAACAAAACATGTTGCAATGCCCCACTACAGTCTGGTGGGCCTTGGAACCAAAATGGTTTGTGCACTAATTCTTAAGCTATGCAGAGATAGGAGATATTCGGCTCCTTCAATCTCGTAGGCTTGGCAGGGCAAGTTCTCAGTAACAATGACTTCCTATATACCATCCACAGTATAAAAACTGTGGCCCATGTTTTGTCTTGCTCTGTACCCTCTGGGGCCAATTCCAGCACCGAGCTCTCTTTGAAGTTCCTGAGCCTGGATCAGCTTCACAGGCTCTGAAGCCAGATGAGAAATGGGCCCATTATTAATGGGGGTAAAGTGTTTTCACCCTCTCCACTCAGTGTGGGTGGCATTGGGCTTCTGTGCGATAGATACCCTAGGGCACAGCATCAGACTGCTCAAAGCTCAGACTGCTAGTGCCAGGCTTGGCACTGGGTTCTTTTGGGACCTGTTGGCACTAAGTGTCAGGGGACCAGTTAATGACTTCCCTGTGTTTAATAATGAGAGGTTACTCTGCATGGGTGATGGGCTTCAGGGATCCTGTGTTCAGAGCACTGATTCAGTCACTGATTGATTCTCTCATTCAGACATTTACTAAGCACCCACTTTGCACCAGATCCTATGTCCCCCTACTTCCCAAAGAACAAAGACCAAGACGATGCTGGGAGAGAAGGATGGGCATGTAAACCAATTGTGGAAAAGTGGAATTATGTGGCCTGGTATAAGAACTGGGGAGCTGGAGGTAAGGCACCATGCCAGAAGTCATCTATTCTCCCTAGCTCAGTGCTTCCCAAAGGCTTCCCAGAGGAGGTGGTGTTTGAATTGCCATTTAGAAGTTACCATCGGAAACAGACCACTGACGTAGGAATCCAGATGTGCAACATAAAGGCTCTAACCTCTGTATTCTGCTCATCGAGCCTGAGCCAAGCCTTCTGCATGGTTCCACTCTGAACAAAGGAAGGTGATAATGATGTCCATTCATTCTGTAAGTTGTCATGGTGATGATGACAGATACCCTGGTGTAGCGATGAAAAAACTTGAGTGTAGGGGAATCTCTCACTTCTCTGGGTTTGGTTCAGTTTCCTGGTTTCACCTATGAAATGAGAAATGTGGATTGTTTTAGCTGCATTGCAGAATTTCATAAGAACAATGGAAATGACTCATGTGGGATGGATAGTACTGTCTCCTGTTAGCCTGACCTGCCTCCTTGAAGAAGACCTCAAAAGAAAGGAAGGCTCACCATGCCTGTGTTAGAGTGATTTCTAAGGCTCCTCCTGACCTCACAGTTGGACTCTGAACTCAGCTAAAGTTGTGAAGCCTTGAGCAGTAGATCACTTGGCTTCTTACTTCCTTCCCTCATGGGGGATGACTGGACAGAATGACCTGAAGGCATCATCTTTTTAGCTTTATAGATCTAGGGTCCTGGGGGACTCTATCGATCTATAAACTTTATAGATTTAGTCTGGTTCTCAGGAAAAGAAAAGGGATGGTGTTAATACCTCTCAGCTACTTCCTGGTTTGTAGATGAAGGGTTGAGCTTTACCTACTCCACTGCTCTATTCTATTTAAGCAGCACAAAAGTCTGTCAGTGGAAGTATCATTGCCATGGTCTTAGAGCAGTGGTTCTCGACCTTCCTATTGCTGTGACATTTTAATACAGTTCCTCGGGTGGTGGTGAACCCCAATCACAAAATCATTTTATTGCTACTTCATAAATGTAACTTTGCTACTGTTGTGAATCATAATGTAAATATTGGTGATTTCTTATGGTCTTAGATAACCCTTTTGAAAGGGTCACTTAACCCCCCAAAGGGTCACAACCCATAGGCTGAGAATTCCCATCTTACAAAAAAACAAGAAAAGGAAGGTTAATGGCTGGGGAAAAAAATCAGAACAAGCAGGTAATCAGGGCCTCTGCCTCTTATTGGAAACTTGATTTAGCCATTCAAAAATCTTTGGCCTCACGGACAATGTGGCTCTCTTCTCTGGACCAGACAATGGGCTTCTGTCTTGGGCAAAGTCCTGGCTCTACCAGGAAGCCCCCATATCATATAATGATATTGTGGTACCAGGTATCCCAGAATAAACTTGGCTGCAAAGGTAATTCCCACATCGAGGAAAGGACAGTGACCCCAGGTGAGGAATTTGCCTCAGGGGAGTTCCCTGACTGGAAAGGGAGAAGAGTTGTGAGGTCCCAAGTCGGAATATTCTGTGCTGAGAATCAGAGAAGCCTACACTGTCACCTGATGAAGCTGGTGTCTAGTGTGGAACCAACAGGCCATGGGGCTATTTGGCAACCCATCTGCAGCTTATTTTTGGAAGGACCTACAGTGTAAACAAGAAGACAACTGACAGAGAGAAACAGGCACAGATCTGTGTGTGTGTGTGTCTGTCTGTCTGTCTGTCTGTCTTGGTATGTCTTTATGTGTGCTTCTAGAATACATTCATGTGGTTGATGCACATAGATGTGCTTGAACCATGGGTTGCTTCAAGTGAGTGTTGTGAAGAAAGTCTGAGGTTGAAGATATGTGCATTGGTGTAGACAAGAGGACAATGCATGTTATCTCATAGCATGGGATTGGATGGAGTGTGTGTGTTCTGAGAAAGCATACCTTTACAAGTCAAACATGAAACCAAGCTCATTGTGAAGGTGCAATGGTCTGGAAACATCTCCAGTCTACACTTCCTCTCAGCACCTTTTTAGCTCTATGTTGCTTTGCTCTCTTTTCCCATTGCTCTAAACGCACCACTTGTCAGAAACGATTTAAGGGAGAAAGCATTTATTTTGTTCGAAGACTAAGGGGATGCATTCTGTCGTGGTGAAGAAGGCATAGCAGCCAGGGCTCCATCCATGGCCATTCAGAGCTTGTGTCATGGCTTGCTCATATTTGGTGTGTTATCAGGGAATAAAGAGCCATTATAAACCTCAAGTCTGGTCCCTATCGCCTGAGACTCCTGCCTGCCTGACCCCATGTTTTAAAGGTTTCCCAACACCTCATATAGTACCATGAGCTGAAACTCATGGTGAAACACATGAAGGATATTCAAGTTGTAAATTTCTACTTCTGGCACCCATACACTTAAAGCCATTTTATAATGCAAAAATGCATTTAGTCTAACTTCAAATGTCCCCCAAATATTACTAGTTTAAAAGTCCAAAGTCTCTTAGTTTGGAGGGATATTTTACATTCAAACCATAACAAGCTCTTAGGTAATAAATACTGTGTATTTTGACTATCACCGTAGGCCTTGCTCATAGGACAATCTGGACTGTCTAAAGCAAACAGGTGGTTCATTTTGACCACAAGAAAGGCCCTTGTTTTGAACAGAGCAAGGGCAGACTTGGATAAATAGCTCAGCGCAAAATGTTGGGTTTGTTCTATCAGAACTAGGGGCAGCACAGTCTGGATCTCTGGCTGGATCAGGGCATGTATGAGACCATAAGAACAGTGGCCATGTAGATCTGGGGAGGTGGAAATGGAGGAGGAATCCCAGGGCTTTCTCTCCCCAGTGTCCTGGATTTGCCCTTCTTGGTGACTCTCCATGAATTTGACGTGTTGGAACTAATGGCCTTCCCACAGAGTAAAGACTAATGAGGTCAGGTCTTCCTCAGCTTTCAGATCCTTTGGGAAAGTTGCTGTAACCCACAAGGTGTTATTATCAGTGAGGATGCTGAGTGGCCACTGGGACAGGGAGGTGAGCACTCCAGTCTCTCAGGCCTTGGAGTACCCGCCTCCTTCCCTGTTGTGCTTCTATGGAAGTCTCTGATACCTTAAGAGTGTCCAAAGGCCCGTGTGTCTCCTCCTCCCAGCCAGTTCTGGGATGCCTGCTCTGCTTTCTTCTCATGCACAGCAGCCGACAGGCATTCTCTGGCATACTGAGCTTTACCGGTTTTGTTCTTTCTGGTGCTGGACAATGCTTTCCACTTCTTGGAAGCAAGCAAGTCAGCTATGGTGAAGTTTAGCAGACTTTTTCCTCACACCAAATTTGAGCATTTAAAAGAAAGAACTAGTACTAATGGTGTAATCACATTTAATCAATTCCATCTAAACAACATCTGGGCTTAGAGTCATGTATGTGCCCATTGATCCTACCTTATCTTTATCCAGATGAGGCAGGATGGGGACCTCTGTACTCTATAATAGAAGGGGACCTAGGGAAGGAAAGGCCACCCGTAGACCATAGTTCATGAGGTAAATGGTGCTTTCAGACCCAGATTCTCTGAGATCGGTGTACATAAACACTTGTGCAACCTCTTCATGTGCAGCATTCTCCCCATGCATTGAAACCCCATGCTCTGCCTTGTAAAGAAAGCCCTTTCCACCTTGTCCACAATCCCTGCTCCATCTTTTCTGTAGTCTTATCCATCACAGTCTTTCTTGGTGGAGCTGACTTCCCATTACAACCAGATCTACTCTTTGCTTCCCATCACCTATCCAGCCTGAGGGACTATCTAAACAAGGGGCTAACTACCTCAATTTGCCAGTGCTTCCAAACACTAGAAACTAAAAAGAGTCAAGACCTATGACACCCAATTCTGAGTGTTCCTGTGTCATTGCTGGGGGGACAAATGTTTGCTTCATTTGCTTTCCACTTTTCAAATCTTTGTGGGTTTTATTCTCTGACATTAAGCCTCCCTCCCTCCCTAACCCTCATCAGGGATGGCCGGGTGGGAGCGGAAGAATTCTGTGTCAAGAAGGCGGGTCTGCAGGAGGAGATATGTGGGTAAGGACATAGTCGGCTCTACCCAGATATCAGGCAGACTGTCTAAGCACCACCTGCCTCTTTGGATGTCCAGGTCTCAGCACACACTTTTTGTAAGAACATGATGTCATCATTCTACCATCCAGTGTGGGACAACCCGTCCTCTGCCTTTTGAGACAATGTGTGTGAGGGCAAGTCTCATGGCTGGCAGCACACTGTGCAAGGAGAGAAACTGGCCTAGCCAAAGGGATCAGGGAGAGGTTCAAAGGCTGCCAAGAGCTGGATTCTAAGCCCTAGAAGGGTAGATGGCACCTACTTGGCAGAGGACAGATAGCACAAGGTCAGTGTTCAGCCCAAGGCCTAAAACTGAGTGCATAGAGACACACAGCAGCTTAGACAGAAGTCATGGCAGAAAGGCAAGCCAGCAGAGGGGCTTATACATGCCTGTTTAGGAATGAGATGTTGGATAACTGCGATTAGTTTATGTTATTCGTGTACCACTGAAATCATGGAAGCAGCCAGCAGTGAAGTGTGGCTCCTGGAGAGAGCAGACAACCTCTGGCTACAGTGGTCTTGCCAACCTATCAGCACAGAATCTGTGCTTTTGTTTGAAGATACCTCCATATGTACTGTGGGTTCTCACACACTACACTCCTGGCAGACACACCAGACTGATGGCTGACAGCCCTGAATCTCAGTCTAATATAGCTTATTGGACGCCATATTTTCCTTTAAGACACAGCATAGTTTCCTGGGCCAAGGCTACTGAATAGCTCTTCAGTTCTACTCTCGAAGTCCACTTCAAACATAAAAATCACTGACAAACAAAACAACGTAAAAACAAAACAAAAAAAAACCACTAAAACTGGGCACCAAACAGACTGCAAAAAGGGCATGCTCAATGAGTCTGAGGGGTGACACAAGAGTCTCTCTTGATAACAGTTGAGATGTGTGTGACCTCAGTCTTTGCTGTTCATCTAATATCCACAATTAGCAGTGTAAGTGCCATTGGTATTATGTAGGGGTTGCAAATACTTTTTGGACTGTAGGTCTGTATTATAGTCACTGAATCTGTGAATGACAAGAAATACTGATGATCAGTACAGGCACAGAGACAGGCTTTAGGAATGTTGTTTCACAAAGACAGCATTAGGCTATAG
>LR749498.1:5339656-5366860 GCA_902729485.2 Mus minutoides | reverse complement strand
TTTTTTTTTTTTTTTTTTTGGTTATTCGAGACAGTGTTTCTCTGTATAGCCCTGGATGTCCTGGAACTCACTTTGTAGACCAGGCTGGCCTCGAACTCAGAAATCCACCTGTCTCTGCCTCCCGAGTGCTGGGATTAAAGGCGTGTGCCACCACGCCCGGCTGCCAATAGCTTCTTAATTAATGGTAGGATCTTCAAGTCCCTCTGGATTCATGATAGAATACCAGTTGGTTTAGCTGCATCCTGTTCAGGCCTTATGCATGTAGTAATGGCTGCTATGAGTTCATAAGTCTAACAGCCATATCTAGAGTCACTTCTGCATGCTTCTTAGTGTTCAGAAATGCTTCAAAGACTCCTTGGCCTGGAGTTTGGCACCCAGTCCTATGAACCTAAGTTATGCTATCTGTCTGTTCATGAAATGACATCATTTCACAAAGGGACAGGGGCTGTGGGGCACCTAGATAGCTTTAGAATTGCCTCCCTAGTCTTTCTGGGCAGGAAGACTGAGATTCTAGACTCACCAATCATTTTCCTTGCAGAGCATACGTCCAAGGGCTTGGGTGAGTCATTGGGCACCTCTCTGAAAACCTTTCTTCTACAAAGTGGGAGCAGAAATAGTCCCTGTTTTCTTCCCAGTGTCGTTGTGAGGCTCACACCATTGAACAGTGTGTGTGACCTCAGCCTTTGAGGTGTGAAGGACCATACTGGTTTTTGTTTGCTTGTCTGTTTGCTTGTAGACGTCTAGTCGCTGTGACTTGCAAAGCTGAGGTTATCAGTTTTGGAAAATGATGAAAGGAACAACATGTTGCCTTCACAAAAGCCGGCTTTAATCTTTGATCAACAAGGAAAACTCTGTACACTGAACGGTGGCCTCGAGTATCAGTGTTGTTATCTGGAATTTGTTTTAGATAAATGTGATTCTGAGATGTAGAGATTTGTAGTAAGTGTGACTTTACATATATATATAGACCTATGAGTATGTGTGTTTATCAAAGTATGGATATATGTTTCTTTTTGGAAAGTGAGAACATCAATGTAAAAAATGTATATTTCACATTTATATATAATTTCATATATATGTATTTTAGATAGCATTTTTGTTTCCTTAGAAATTATTGAGTACATTATCAAATATGAGGCAGCATATTATCAAATATATGTACACACAGGCTTTTTATAGGGATATTCTTATATATGTGTGCATATACAGGCACATGTTTATGTGTGTTTGTGTATGCATATCTATATGTGTATGTATGGAGAAGCTTTGAGTGGACCAAAGAAAAGGGCTATTGTCTCAACTTTGGGGTGAGCAGGAACCCAAAAGCAGAAAGGTCTTGCCCCAGCTTTCAAGGGACTTGAACTCTGACCTTCTGGAAGGTACTTAATTTCTCTGCCTCCAATTCCTCCTCTCCAGACTTGGCCACTCACAGAGGTGGCCATTCATTTGGACCTTTTGCTCTGTCCCAGGAGAGATGCCAAGCAATCACACCAAGATTTCATCTTCTTGTCAGAAGCACTAACCAAAATACCAAGAAGGTGAAACATGTCCTCTTATGGAAGGTTTCTGCAGACCTTCAGGGCAGAGACGTCAGGAGACCTAAGGATGGACGGTGACAGGAACTCTGCCTGTTTTCAATAACCAGAGGCGGAGGCTTGGTGGCCAACTGGAGGTATTTCCTCCGACAACCTGTGTTCCAGAATGATCTCCTTTACAAACGTGGCTAAGAAAACACGGGTGAGGACGCAGAGCGCTCCCTGCCCTCCTGGCCCTGCCATTTATCCAATTTACACTGATCAGACCCACATTGGCGAATGAAAGCCCCTCTTTCCTTCTGTTTGTATGAGTTACTCACGGGGGCAATTTGAACGGATTGGATTTCCCCTTGGAAATGCTGGTATTTCCATGATTTGAAAAGTCTGGCTCAATTAGAATAATCTTTGGGCACTTCCTCTCCTTTTATGCAGGTAAATCATGGATAATTTAAAAGCAAAAGAACCTTTAGGACCATTGGGCCTGCCTCTTTCATCTCCTCGCCCTCATAATTGCCCTCCATTGCGAGACCTCCTCCGTGGTGAGTTGAGGAGACTGATTAGGAGGTGCAGGGCTGGGCCATGCAGAAGGGTGGGTCGAGGGCCACCGCACATGGCCTCCCCTTCAAAGACACTTCCTCTGCAGCAGGTATGTTAAATACCAAACCTGAGTCGGGTTACGCTCTCAATTGATGCCATATGATCCCGAGTGCCCAGACAAAGACGGGCCATGATTAGAAAGTTCAAGACTATGAATGCTTCTGGGGGCAGGGGGTAATCAACTGCCTAGAGATGGGGAGGGAGACAGTAAGGCGAGCTGACAGTGGTATGCGCACCCCCCCCCCCCAGCAACATGCTTGGAACCAGAGAAATAATTCTTTTGCCTCAGTACCATGCTCAGATCAGACATGTGACAAACACTCATAATCCTCTACTTGTGGTCCTCTAGAATGTTATGGGGATCCTGGAATCACATAGGGAAAGGCTGTTTTGACTTCCTGACTTAGTTAGACGTGTTTGCATATTCTCTGTCCCATCTTCCTTGGAGAGGGGAATGTGTTGTTGTGACTGCTACCAGGGTGACCATGAGGAAGGCAGGACTCCATCTGGGAGAGTACCCCCAAGAAAAATCAGCTTGGTTGGGCTGTTAAATTAATGAATGGGGGACGAAGGCTGAGGCTCTTCGGTCTGTGATGTACAAGAAGAGCTAGAACTCAGTATCTTTAGCTCCATGCTTCGGAACCCTAGCTGCCTGGGAGTCAGGGGCATGGGCAGGAGCACAGGCATAGGCACGGGCGTTTATCTGCTTTCAAACTTATCATTTATTTCTAGTTTGTTTAAACCTTCCCTTGCCTTCTTGTGTTTCTCTAGCCTGCACCCAAAGGAGACAGAGCTGAGACTCACATCAGAGGCGGTGGTTCCCTGGAGCAGCCCAGTGAAGACTCAGGCAAGGACTGACCAGATTGGTTGGGGTAGACAAGCCACATGTTCCAGATGCATTTGGGAACAACTTTCTGACAGGGAGTGGGTGGGATTACACCTCAGTCCTGGATCACCCCACTAACTAGCTCAAACCTGCACTCATGTATCACTTAGGAGACATCCTTTCCCAGACAAGGCTCCATTTCTCACTATGCAACTTTTTAGGGCTAGAGCTGGAGATCTGAGCTATCCCACAAGTCCTGAAATTAGTAGTCACTAATTTCATAATTATTTCATGGGGTGCAAATGATCATGAAGCTTTAAAAAGTCTTCTATGCCCTCTTTTTTCATTTTCTCTGTGAGGGGTATTTAGCCTGCATGTATGTCTGTGTGTAATATGTGTGCAGTGTCTACAGAGGCCAGGAGAAGGTGTCAGAGCTCTTGTAACTGGAGTTATAGATGGTTGTGGTTGCTGGGAATTGAAACCCTGCTCTGGAAGAACAGCCAATGTTTTAGCTGCTGAGGCATCTCTCCAGCTCCCCACTCCCCCCTTCACCCTGGAGCTTTAATACTGACTTGAATGAAGCTCCGAGCTGACTCTTCCTGGAAGAGTTGCAATGCTGTGCCTCCCTGGAAGCACTCTCTCCCCAAAGCAAGACCCAGACAGGAAAGCCTGAGAGGAAAATGTAGCCCAGGACAGAGCTACAGCTGCTTTCACAGAGATCCAGGCACCCCAGGGATGGACTTTGAGTTCGCCATGGTCAGATCCCTCAGCAAAGGGAATGTGACAGACAGAGACTGACAGCAGAGGAACATGGTGTCAGAGAATAGTACCAATGGAAAATGAGGTTCAGCAAAAAGAAAGCAGTGGGTGGCTATCTGACAACTCTAGGGACACCTCTAAGTGGCAGTTCCCATTTAGAAAGTAGGATGACTTTGCTGTGCTTTGGGTCCCATCCACACAGTGCAGCATCTCTGTGTCAGGGCTCTTCTCTCCCATGGCTCTGCCCCATCTCTCCACTATTTGCCGCGAGTCCATTGCTTAGCCTCTCCATCAGTGTTATAGTTTTCTCTTTACACATCGGCCCGTGCAGAAGATGGAGAGCCTCTGGAGGTGGAAGTCTGCAGATCCCAGAGCCCCTTTTCTCTTCCTCAGATGAGCACACGAGAGCTAGTGTCTCATATATATTGTTTGCTCGAGTGGATTGGATTTCGAGTGAAGGTAGGTCCCAGGGTGATCCATCCACAGCAGGACAAGCTTGAGTGAGTGCTTCAGGAGCAAGGGTCCCATGTGGCTTGCTTGAGGATTGAAGGTATGTTTCTCTGGTTCCTACTCTTCTGAAAAAAATGATCAGGAAAAAGCGCTCATAATGATAGCTGGCCTCACTGGGCAGTTTCTAGTTGCTGGTTACTATTATACATCCTCCCACCTGTGTCTTATTGTAACTGCCACCATAGTACCTAGAGTTAATTCCTGTGACAGGGAGGATGCTGTCGTTTGTCCTAGGCCACAGAGCTAGTCGAAGAATCAGCACAGCATCCTTCCCCAGCCTAGAGTCAGAGCATGCGTGCTGTCTTCTCTGCGTTTGAAGAGTGCCTGGCCTGGGTTTGGTAACTGCAGGTGCTGCAAAACGAATGCCCATGCCTGGTTTTTCATTCGTGTCATAGGCCGGTGGGTGTGGGTGCTGGAGGGAGATGCCAGCTCCTTGTGAAGAATCTGCAGGAAAGCCCTCAGACCACCTGTTAGGAACACCCATCTCGCTAGGATCCGGGGAGCCAAGATCCCTGTGACATCACCACCCCACCAGAGGAGGCTGCTGTAGCCTGGCAGGGTGAGCTCTCAAAGAGCCCACACCCCCCACAGTCAGTTCTCAGCATCAGCTCTGCTCCTGCAAGCTCCTAATTAAGTTAAAAGGGAATCCAGGCCCCTGGGTGCTCCTTTCTCCAGGAAGCATTAGAAAAATGCAGGGAGGGAAAGAAGTTCAAGGTTGGGGTATGTGCTGCCCTTGGTTCTGCTCAGGAATGTCTTAGCTGATTACACGGCTCTCATTTCAACAACACTAGCTTTGTGTCCTGGCTATGGGAAGACTCCTCTCTGTCATTGCTGTCGCCTCTGGAGGGTCACCCTGACAGGGAAAGCGCATCTGGAGAAAAAGTTTCAGCCAGATTTGAAATGCTTTCATGGAGGGGAGGGGGTGCTTTCTTCAGGAATTTATGCTTTTTGTATCCACCCCTTTCTCCTCCTCTTTTGTGGGGGTTAATAGTTATTGTTGGCTCTCCACGTTTTAAGCAATCTGGTAGACTTGTGTGCTCGTGCCTCCCCCTTTAAAATGGCTGAGGGTTCTGAGAGACTTCCAGTGTGGAAGACATAGGCACATCTCCCAAGCATGGGCTCCTTAGGTGAAGGAACTGGAAGCCCACTGCGCTCTTCCACTCCAGCTGTGAGGCTCTGACCATGGGCCCAGGCTGGATGCAGGTATCCCTTAGCTCTGCACAGCTGGTGAAGTAGATGGATGGCAGCTTGTCCCAAAGACTACACAAAGCCAGTCTGAGCCTTTCTCTCTCTGCTTATCATCAGTCCTTTTTACCTCTCTGGAAATTCCTGTACATACAGCAGAAGGAGTCTTGACATGACTACGTGATCTTCCACCTTGAAAAAAATCACACAGTCCACTTGAGAGATTGAACTGGCCGATAGAAGGAAACGTTAGCCTTTTTGTGCTCTGCCAGGGAGGAGGTTCCTGGGAGTGGGGATTCGGAGGTGAATCACAGTGTCAAACATTTTTCTAGCTTTGACTTCCATTCCAGCCATGGTACTTAACCTCCTTTACTTATTCAGTCTTCAGAAGGGTAGCCACTTCTAACTATACCAGGAAACAGATGCTGAGAAAAGTGACTGAACTCTTCATAAACACTGGTAAGTGGTCAAGGTACAATCTCAGGCTTGGCTTACTGACCTTCCGGGTTGGTTTGGTACCTCCATGCCCCATGCTGCAGAGTACCAGCTCCCTACTTCTCCACCACAACACCAGGGAGCACACCGTGTCTTGGAGCAGCCATATATGACCAGGCATAGCCATTCAAGGTGAAGGGGCCAATATGCTTATAGGGGCAAAAGCCTCCAGCACTGCCATGGCTCAGAAGTGACAACCTTCTCTGTGGGACTGCCTAGAATTAGGGTGGAAGACTTAGACCTTTTCTGTTCTTCATCCTGGCCACATCTCTCCTCTTGTGTCTTCACAGCCAACTCATGATCAACTCCTCTCACCTCCTTGCATTGCTTCCTTCTTCAGGGATCTTCCCATCTCTTGGTTAGACAGTGAGAGGTTGGATCAATTGCTCAGCTTGTTTCCACTGTATCATCTTCATCTGCAAAGCAGAAGTTGAACCTTCCTTACTCCTTTCTTAGAGCCCTGATGTGGAAAGAGTGGTCCCCTGCATGTAATTCCAGTTAGAGCGCTATTGAAGGCAGACTTCAGCTAATGGATGACTGTGTTTCTCAGGATAGGAAAACTCGAACACATGCGTAAGTAGTAAGAGATGAAGGAGAAGTGGTAACTGCAATGTGGAGGAAACCGATGGAGTGAGGGTGGGATGGAGGAGACAGGGGAGAGGATAGCCCTGATTCTTTACACTCAAATGGAAAGTGAGAGGAACCAAAGCTCTCCAGTCAATTCTAATCATTTGCAGAAGTTAACATTCTATAAAGGCAATATGAATACTGACATTAGTGACTTCAGGATACATTGCTTCTGAGGAAAATGCAAGGCGAGTTCTGTTGTGAGTTTCTTTTCTCACAACACATTTCTGTCAGCCAATTAAGATATAATTTTATTAGCTGGGCTGTGATGGCACACACCTTTGATCTCAGCACCGAGGAGGCAGAGGCAGGTGGATCTCTGTGAGGTCAAGGCCAGCCTGGTCTACAAAGTGAGCTCCAGGGCAGCCAAAGCTACACAGAGAAACCCTGTTTTACAAAACAAAACAAAACAAAACAAAACAAAACAAAACAAAACAAAACAAAACAAAATCCAAAAAGAGATATCATTTTATTCGTTGCTTGGTTTGGGTTAAAGACACCATATTTAGTATATATATTGTTGATTCTCTAGCATTGAATTCAGACTGCTATTCCTGCTGCACGGCATTGACCCAGTACATGTCATTTTCTCTGTAAAACACAACATAGGCAACATCTCTACATTGCTCTTGTGAACAACCATAGAGGAGAGATCGCCAATATGAAAATATAAAAGAGCAAAACTCAACATACTACACAATGTACAGTTGTTGGGTGACTGCTGAAGCAAAAATGCCGGAATATGGGGTTCACTCTACCCTGGGACATAAGAGACCTAGGAGCACATGATGATGTGGGGATCTGAAATCAAATTGTGTGTTTGACTTAGCTCACTTCCGGTTCTCTTCCACATCTGTTCACTCAATATCTGGCCATATGTAAAGATAAAGGACAGGGAGATGAAATACACATGTGCATTCAGATATTGTGAAGAAACGGAAGAGGGACCTTAGGAAAGGCAAAGAAAACATCATTTAAGGAAATAAATGACAAGTCTAGACAAAGACGTGTGGTTTTTAGAAACATCACCAACAACATCTATTTATGTGTTTATTATTTGTTTGGTTTTGAACTAAAGACTCAGGTAACCCAGGATGGCTTCAAACTTTGCTGATAGCCAAGGAGGTCCTTGAACTCCTGATCCTTTGCTTCCAGTGCTGTGATCATAGGCATGTATCTCCATTCTCTTGACATTTTATGAATTTTTATGTTTAAAAAATCTCCCCCAAACAATCTTCAGAGCTTGGATTAAAGTCAACCCAAGGAGATTAAAAACAAGTCTGAAGAGTTTAGGAAAGAGATAGAAAGTAAAGCCAACTCAAAGATAAAAATACAGCAGATAACTGAAAAGCAAAAGGAAATAAAAGGACTGGAAGGCAGAGCAATCTTTCCCACGCAGACACAGTGATGGACAGCGTGCTCGGGGAGTCCACCAGCCAAGTCCAAAGTTCCCCCTCCCCATCAACATCAGGGGCTGATACCCAAGGGAGTAGTTCCAAGAGTGAGATCTTTGGAGGCTGTGAAGCACCCCACCAACAGACAAAGTCAAGGTCTGCTGGCATGTTCTCTGTAGCAGATGTCTCTTCAAAACACAGCGTAGGTGTATTCAGTAAATTAGTGACTTTAAAAAATAAAATAATTCACAACAGCAGAATGAAGTTCTAATGCAGAAAGAAAGGAAGAAAGGAAGAGAGGGGGAGAGAGAGAGAGAGAGAGAGAGAGAGAGAGAGAGAGAGAAGAAGAAGAAGAAGAAGAAGAAGAAGAAGAAGAAGAAGAAGAAGAAGAAGAAGAAGAAGAAGAAGAAGAAGAAGCCAAAGCAACTGCATTTGGACACCCAGAAGTCAGCACTTAAAGATCCACGGCGGTTTTACAAAAACACATTCTCTGGTTTCTTCAAACATCTCTATGTCCTAATTTTTATCTTCTTCTAGTTAATATGAAGTGGCTTTTTATGACTGTTATTGAGTATTGTCTTATTATTGTAGTATCTCCAGTATATTCCATGCTATTGAAATGCCTAATTTAAGAGGGCTACTGGGTCCATGGCTCAGTTTACTAAGTGCTTAGTAAATATTTGTTGAATGACTTACATGAATGAATGCTGAATAGTTAGGTTTTGTTTCTAAATATTTGTGGTTACAAACATCTCAGCAGCAAACATCCGTTTAGCTAAATCATTAACACGTCCCAATTATTTCCTTAAGAGCAATCCTCAAGAGTAGAATTAAGTGGTTAGGGGGTATGGCCGTCTAAAACATTTGGATAGCGTCCAGCTCCTGATATCAATCTGTACTTCTCTCTACAGTGTAGGTCTGTGCATATTTTCTTTCATCTTAGCAATACTTGGTATTTTAAAAATATTGTTTTGATTTGAAAGGTTAAATATGGAATCATATTTTTGAATAGTTTGAAGTCCTTGGGTATTTAATGAGAGCGCACATTTCTTATATTCTTTTGGAACATTTATACATCTTCTGTAAAGCTTTGTATGTCTGATGCTCATTTAAATATTCTGCTGTTGATCATTTTGTATGTGTGTACATGAGCATGTGTATGTATGAGTGCACATTTGTGTACATGTGTGTATACACATGGGGTGCCCAGGAGCCCAGAGAGTAACACTGAATGCTTTCCTCAATCACTATCTTCTCTTTTAAAATAATACCTTTGTGTGTGAGTGTGCGCTCGCAAGCGCGCTCATACATGTGTGTACACATGCACGTGTATCAGAGAAGTTTTCAAGAGTCACTTTTCCCCTTTCATCATGTGGTTCTCAGGACTGAACTCAGTCTTGACAGCAAGTCCCTTTATCTGCTGCACTGTTTCCCTAGCCTTACATTTTGATACAGAATTTCTCACTAAGTTTGCAGCTCAATGATTCGCTAGACCAGTTGGACAGTGAGCTCTCAGGATCCATTCTCAGTGCTGGGATTACATGCATGCGAAGCTATATCTGGATTTTTTTTATGCATGCACTGGGTATTTGAACTCAGCTCGGTGTGCTGCCAGGGCAAGTGCCCTTTCTTACTAAGCTACCTCCCCAGCCCCATGAACAGCTCTTTTACAGTGGGTTCTGGGTGGGCGGGGATGGGGGTGGGGGAGCGTTGAATCACAAACTGGTGCACTTAACATACTGAGCTATCTTCCTTCTCTGTTCTAATGCTCTTTTATATATTTGAAAAGATAAATCCATTGTATACTAACAAAGTTGTATCATTTTTCCTGTTGAGTAGTTGCCATGTAAATGTGAAAGGCAAGGTCATTCTGCTGTAGTGGATTCCAAGACACAGACTAAAAACTATTCCTAAGACGACATCTCCTCTCTGTTATTTTCCTCTTCATGCCACACGTACATTCTGTGACTCCCGAGTGCTCAGAACCCAGTACGCTTTACCGCACAGGGCTTCCCATTGCGAGGGAGAAGTTTCACTTGTTTGAGGCAAGGACAAGCTTTGCCGATATCAAAGCACTCTTGCCACTTCCAAGCTGCCCTCCACACGGAGACTTGACTTTGCCAAAGCCACTGCATCGTCTCCTCCCTGCCTTTGGAGGGACATTTGTGAAGAAGACAGAGTCATAGAAACGTGGGCCATGGCAGTGGCAGTGGGACTTTTTGGGGCCTTCATTAATTTTTTTCTCTCTCAGACATAGCAACAAATAGTCTGTCCTGATCCCAAGAAATAGACTGATCGAATAATCTGGAGGAGAGTAGGCTTTTCTCTTCTCTTATAACTTCCTTTCTTAAAGAAAAATATTCGGGAGAGGATGTACGCTTTCAGTGAGCCCTGTATGAACGCTACTGGTGTTCATTTTTTTTTTGTTATTTACGTTCATCATATTGCTTAAAAGCCAACAAGAGGGAGCTAAACAGTCATGTGTCTGATTCCACATTAAATAGATCTAAAATACACACTGTCGAGCTGGCCATGGAAGCACATGCCTTTCATTTCGGGCTAGAGTGGCAGAGGCAGGAAGATCTCAGTGGTTGGAAACCAGCCTGGTTTATATGCTGAGCTTCATTAAAGAGTTGCACACTGAGACTCTCTTCTAACATCCAACAAACCATGCAACCACCAAAAAACATACCACCAACAAAAAGTAAATGTGAACTGAATTTTTAGTTGTTTTTTTCTTAAAGCAAAATGATATTTTTTTATAAAAGTGAAAATATAATATTTTAACCAAATTTATAACCTGGGGGGGCACACTCACCATATAATTCCAGATTTCTCTCTGGGGCCATTAACTTGGGACTCTCCCTTAATGTGTGACTTCAGGGTGTTGATCTGGTCCTGTGAGGAGGGGAATCACTCAGCTAAGATGGGGGAGCTAATAGAACTGATGATTTAGCATTAATATAAAACATCTTCAGTGTCTTGTGTCACTTAGCCCATACTGATCAAAGGGCTCAGGGGACTCAAGACAGCAACTTTATTACCCAGAAGTACTGAAGCATCTCTGCGTTAGCAAACTGTGCTGCTAGATTACGGCTGTACCTGAGACCACCATGCCTGGTACACAGAGGTCCTCAGTGAAGATGCCTCTGGCCTTTAGGGCGACCATGCTGGGCGAGGGCTCATGCTCACAGCCCTGATTAATAGATGAAGCGGTGTTCTGATTTAAATTAGAGGTTTGTGACCATCCTAATGCTGTGACCCTTTAATACAGTTCCTCGTGTTGTGGTGACCCCCCCAACTATAAAATTATTTTTGTTGCTACTTCATAACTGTTTTTGAAGTTACCACTATTTGTTTATTGCTTCTGTTATGAATCATAACATAAATATTGGTGTATTCTGATGATTTTGGGCAACTCCTGTGAAAGGGTCGTTTGACACCCCCGAAGGGGTCATGATCCACAGGTTCATGATCCCCTCCTGTCTCCACCATTTTTAAAATAGTAAGTGCATGAGTAATTGATCTGTGCTATGGACTCTGAGGGAAGAAATTGGAAGAGAGTAGATAATAATGGCATGTGGGTGGGTTCTCAGCTTCTCCCTCACCCTCTTGCACTAAGCCTGGGGTAGAAGTGGGATGTTGTGGTCATAGGGGTCCCTGGATGAGTCTTTCCAATTCTTTGGAAGAACATCCAATCCCACTGACTTTGGGGGACAGTGTCCAAGACTTGAAGAGTCTAAAGCATGAATATACTTCTAGTAGCTTCCACCATTGGTTTCTATTTTCAGGCTACCTAGCAATCTAAGGAATGTAAGGAGATCTTAATATCTAAAAAAGAGAAATTACTACATTGTGTGTGTGTGTGTGTGTGTGTGTGTGTGTGTGTGTGTGTACATGAACTGGGTTGAGTACTTTGGGAATTAGTTTCTCTTCTTCCACTATGTGGGTCCTAGGTATTGATTTCAGGTTTTCAGGCTCATTAGCAAAGCACCGTTACCAGCTGAGCCGTCTCATAGGCCAGCCCATGATATTTTAAAACGCAGGTAAAATACATGTCAAGACAGTGAAAATGAGACCCCTTTCTCCAGCTGCTGCACCTAGCTTCAGAAAGTAGGAAATGCTTTTGAAAGGGACAAATACAGCCTTATTTGTATGTTTCTGTGTCTCTGACACTGTGGGTTTCAGTCTCGTTAAGCCATTAAGGATGTGGGCTGGTCTTTGTGCTTTTGAAGCTAGCTAGCATGTGGAAAGCGGCAGAGAGGAGGCAGGCAAGCCTGGTGGAAAAGGATGCTATAGTTGTTTAGACCCAAAGTGAAGGTCCACCCTGAACAAAGAGAAAGAAACTATGAGATGCAGGATCCGCAAAGCAGGGTTGGGGCCAGGGCTGCTCCAGGTCGACCCCTTTCTCAAGCCCCAGCCTTACACATCATATTTTTGGACATCTAAGATACTAGTAATTTTACTGACATTTCTAGGTGGGTATTTTTTAATCTTCTTAACTAGAACACTTTTAACTCTGGAGCTAACCAGTATCTGGGCAACCCTGGCATGCATGCCCCGGAAACCGGCACTTTTGCCAACTATATGTTTGGTTCGGATTTTGCATATGGCTTGCGCAGCACGCTCACCGCGGAGCTGGAGGACAGAGGCTGGCCACTCCCGCCTGCTTTGGGAGAGTCTGCTTAGCTGCAAAACTGTTTTTCCTCCAAGACGTCTCAATCAGCCAGGCCTCCAACAACTTTTATTCTTTTCTTTTTCTTTAGCACTGTCCTCTCATTGCTTGTGTTGGAGGGATCAGAACTGTGAGGGAGTCTTTCATCCTGTCCGGGGAGTTGGTGGGGAGCTGAACCAGGACGACAGGATTTGGAACCTGAGAGGGCGTCTTTTTGTCTGCAGTGGCCTATCGCCACTCAAATCCAGTGTGTAGGTTAATAAGGCTTAAACTTTAAAGGAAGGTTGAACATCTGATTGACAAGCTGGAGAATATGAGTCCAGGGGGGAAGTTCTGGGCTTGGAAACTTCCCCGTTTCCTGAGATGTGGTTGAATTTTAAAGAGCCCTTGTCTTAAGCAGGGGCAAACACCTCGAGAGGTTGGCCTGCATGGAAATGCCCAAGTATCTCTGCTCAGTCAGTTTCTAGAGGCCCCAAGACTGACAGCTGTTTAATCAATAGCTATTGTCTATTGTCCTTAAATCAAAGAGTGGTTAGAAAGCCCCATCTAAGCCAGAATTATCAGCTGTAAATACGGTCTTCTGACTCAAGGTAGTTGAAATGACTTGTAATGACACTACACTTGGAGGGTTAAAGAACTCTTTTTCTTTGTGGCAAGCAGTGCATGAGTGCATGCTGCCTTTAGAACTGACAGTGCCTCAAATAAGACTGCCTTGTTCCTTTTTTATCCCATACTAGGTCTAAAATAATATCTATACTATATACCTGGAGATGTTTCAAGTTTCAGGATTTGCTTCTGAATTTCCCAAACAACACAAAGACAAACGTGAGACTTCCATCCAGGCATTCTGTGAGCATGTGCACAGAACCATGACCCCTGGTAGCCTAAGACTGACTCTCACTGCAGGCCTCAGAGTCCCCTTTTGATCAAAGAGAGGGTCCGTAGTCATACTGAATAGGTCAGGTGAACTTGGTTAAACACTAAACTCCCTGAACAAGGTTTTAATATAAATGGTTCTTATGTATCTATGAAATTGTAGTATCTCTCTGTCTCTTTCTGTGTCTTTCTTCTCTCTCTCTTTCTCACTTTTACCATCCTAAAAGTAGTAATCTGTGACTCAAGTTTTCTTTTTTAATTTTTTTTCCTCGTTCCAGTCAACCCTGCTTGTTCTGGTCTTGCTCTGCTCACTCCGGTCGCCCCGTTCGGCCCCACTTGCTCTGGCCAGCCCCGCTCGTCCCGGTCGTCGGCTCTGCTTGCTCTGGTTGGCTCCGCTCGCTTAGGTCGGTCCCACTTGCTCTCTCCTGTCCAAGGATTCTTTTATCATTATTATTATTATTCATAAGTACGCTGTAGCTGACTTCAGACGTACCAGAGGAGGGTGTCAGATCTCATTACGGGTGGTTGTAAGCCACCATGTGGTTGCTGGGATTTGAACTCATCACCTTTGGAAGAGCAGTCGGGTGCTCTTACGGGCTGAGCCATCTCACCAGCCCTCTTTTTTAATTTTATGCTAGAAATATTTAATATTATTTAAAAATATTGTGTCTGAAAGGAACTATTACTTATATATGCAATTATGTGTGGTTGGCCATTTTCCAATTGAGAATATTTAAAATATTTGCCATGTTCCCAATTATGGCTGAAATCATTAAGTTGTATCATTCAGATAATTTTCAGCAATAGAAAACTGGGGAAGAACATAAGGACCCTTGCCACCTGCTATTCTGTAAGTTCATACAAAGGGCAGTGTTTGTTCAGTTCATCAGAATTTTAGTTTTCTTTACTATCACTGAGTGATGTTGTGAGTTTGGACACACATGTGCCTGGTGCGTGTGGAAGGCCACCTTCACAGAGTTGGTTCTCTCCTTCCCCCTTGTGTGAGCTCCAGGATTTAACTCAGATCATCAGGCTTGAGCCATCTCCTGGGTGCAAGTCATTAGCATGCTAGTGCAGCAGCTACCCTTCACTCTGCCAGCCTTCCAGGCCATCTGATTCTTGGAACTTCAGTGCCTTTGTGTATGTAGCAAAATGATGCCACACAGTAAATTGAATTCACACTTCTTTCATCTTTCTCTCTTTCTTTCTTTTCTCTTTCTTTCATTTATTCTTCTCTCATACATTACATCCAAACCAAAGTTACCCCTCCCTTCACTCCTCATAATTCCCTCTTCATCTCCCTTTTCCCCAGATCTACTCCTTCATTTCTCTTCAGAGAAGGACTGCCTCTGAAGGGATATCAACTGAACACAGTATAGCCAATTACAATAAGACGAGGCACAAACCATCATTTCAAGGCTGGACAATGCATCCCAGTAGTAGGAAAAGGGTCCCAAGAGCAGATAAAAGTGTTGGAGACACATCCCCACTTCCTGTTAGGAGTTCTAAAAGAACACCAACCAAGTTACACAAAAGTAACATGTATGCAGAAGACCTATCTCAGACCCTAATTGCTGCTTCAGTCTCTGTGAGCCCTTATGAGCCCAGCTTAGTTGATTCTGTGGGAGTGGTCTCTCTTTTTTTTAAATTAGATATTTTCTTTATTTATATTTCAAATGATATCCCAAAAGTTTCCTATACCCTCCCCCCCCCTGCCCTGCTCCCCTACCCACCCACTCCCGCTTCTTGGCCCTGGCATTGCCCTGGCATATAAAGTTTGCAAGACCAAGGGGCCTCTCTTCCTAAAGATGGTCTACTAGGCCATCTTCTGCTACGTATGCAGCTAGAGACATGAGCACTGGGAGTACTGGTTAGTTCATATTGTTGTTTTACCTATAGGGTTGCAGATCCCTTTAGCTCCTTGGGTACTTTCTCTAGCTCCTCCATTGGGGGCCCTGTGTTCCATCCTATAGATGACTGTGAGCATCCACTTGTGTATTTGCCAGGCACTGGCATAGCTTCACATGAGACAGCTATATCAGGGTCTCATCAGCAAACTCTTGCTGTCCTATGCAATAGTGTCTGAGTTTGGTGGCTGATTATGGGATGGATCCCCGGGTGGGGTAGTCTCTGGATGTTCCATCCTTTCATCTTAGCTCCAAACTTTGTCTCTGTAACTCCTTCCATGAGTGTTTTGTTCCCTATTCTAAGGAGGAATGAAGTATCCACACCTTGGTCTTCCTTCTTCTTGATTTTCTTGTGTTTTGCAAATTGTATCTTGGGTATTCTAAGTTTCTGGGCTAATATCCACTTATCAGTGAGTGCATATCAAGTGACTTCTTTTGTGATTGGGTTACCTCACTAAGGATGATATCCTCCAGATACATCCATTTACTCAAGAATTTCATAAATTAATTGTTTTTAATAGCTGAGTAGTACTCTATTGTGTAAATGTACCACATTTTCTGTATCCATTCCTCTGTTGAGCGACATCTGGGTTCTTTCCAGCTTCTGGCTATTATGAATAAGGCTGCTATGAACATAGTGGAACATGTGTCCTTATTACCAGTTGGAACATCTGGGTATATGCCCAGGAGAGGTATTGCTGGATATTCTGGTAGTACTATGTCCAATTTTCTGAGAAACTGCCAGACTGATTTCCACAGTGGTTGTACAAGCTTGCAATCCTACCAGCAATGGAAGAGTGTTCCTCTTTCTCCACATCCTTGCTAGCATCTGCTGTCACCTGAATTTTTGATCTTAGACATTCTGACTGGAATGAAGTTGAATCTCAAGGTTGTTTTAATTTGCATTTCCCTGATGATTAAGGATGTTGAACATTTTTTCAGGTGCTTCTCAGCACTTAGATATTCGATGTCCTCAATTCCTCTGGCTCGTACAATTCTTCTTCTTCTCTTCTATGAGATCCCTCAAGCTCTGCCTAATGTTTGGCTATCGCTCTGAGAATCTTCTCCTATCAGTTGCTGGATGAAGCCGCTCTGATGACTATTGGGTTAGGCACCTCGTTAGGAGTTATTTTACTGACTTTTGTCTTTGGTCAGGAACCTGGTCTTGTCTTCTTTGATTTTTCATGAGATAAGTGACCCTTACCTTTTGCATTATGTTTATAACTATCTGTATTTCCTGTTGGGGAAATCTCCATCTCCCAGTCTACTGCATATATTGGGTATGTATCTACTTTCCACCTTCACCATGGCGGAACTGATTTTGATTCTGTTCACCTAAAACCCTATAAGCCAACTTCAGGATGCACTCACTAGATCAGCTCAGGAGTCCTGCTTCCCTAGGCATAGAAAGGTGAGAATTCTCAGTGAGCACTTTAAGGTAAGGCAGCCTGGGTCCCCAGAAGGTGTTCACCACAGGCTGGGCTTTGCCTTTTGCTGTGTTTTGTAGGGTTGTGCTCTCGCTGGGCTTTACACAGCAGCTTTCCAGAAGCAGGAGAACCTGGAGGAAGAGCTGCTGGAGACAGCACAGAGCTGGCCAAATGCTCAAACTCTGCATGTGCAGGCGGCCTTGCACTTGGATATTGGGAATCTTCTGGATGCTTGATCATTTTTGCTCTCACTTAGACACTTGAAAGGGAAGGCAGAAGGTTGTTAAAAATGGGACATAAGTAAAGGTAATAGTGACTAATAAATCAATCAATCAATCACATATTGCTCAGCGAATTCTAGTCAAATAGATATCATCTGTTATAGATAGTAGTGTCAACAAGGATGACTACTGCTCTGTGGTACTTGTCATTCATGAGGCGTCATGTGTGTGACTGTATGATACAGTATCTGGGAGGCATGTCTTACCATGTCTAGTTCACACAAGTAGAAACAAACCCAAGGACGGCTCCCAATGAAGACAGTGATAACCTTTTGAATCAAACGGAATTCATCTGTGAAACTTTATAACCATTGACTTTGGGCCATGTTCCAGACACTGTGCTAAGCCCAAGAGAGAGAAAAAAAGGATGTGTGTGTGTGTGTGTGTGTGTGTGTGTGTGTGTGTGTGTGTGTTGTCTAAAAGTTTAACAAGATAGACACATGGAAATTTAGAAAAAGCATGGTAAGAGGTGAGCCACAAAACCAGGATGCTGAGTGAGTCAGGAGGCAGACGCCTAGGCGGACACTGGTCATCGGGGTACTTCTTGGAAGAGATGGTCTTTCAATGATGCATTTAAGGAGGACTAGATAAGATTAGTCAGGCAGAAGAATGGTGTGAATATTGAATAGTTAGAACAAATTGAAACGGATAGGTTAATCTCTAGGATTTAAAATTACAAGTGAAATCTCCTAACCTATTTATTTGTAAGTGAACTGAATCTTTCATAAAATTTAAGAAAAAACAAAAACAATCCCCCCAAACTGAAGCAAAACAAAAAGCCTAAACCCCCACAAAACGAAACAAAACAAAACAAAACAAAACAAAACAAAACAAAACAATCCCCACCAACTTTGATAATCTCTTGTTTTAAAGAGTTGAGCCAAAGACACTGTGTGAGATAAAAGCTTAAGAGATACTGTCAGACCCACCAGTGAGAGCTAAAACCAGGCATCAGAAGAACAGATGTTTTGGGAGTTATCCAGGAGAGGAGGACCATCACGGGGCGAATGGCTGTTGAATGAGATGAATGGAGCTAGTTGGAGGTAGGAGGGAATGGCTGCTGCTCTGGGTGAGCTGGGCAGAGTCAAAGGCTCAGCCTTTTGGAGCAGCAAACACAAATGTTTGGTTTGTGGAGAGGAATTATCAACCCAGCACACTAGGACAATATGTAGATTGGTGTGCTACACATCTATCGTGATTATGGTCCCAGATATCTTACAGAAATGGATTTTTGGATATCAAAAATAAGAATATTATCTGGGCCTTGGCAGTTATGACAGAAAACATCCTTCAAATCTGCAAGACATGTCACATCTTCTCCAAGTGTTGTCTTTTCTTGGGCCTGTTACTGTCATCTCACTCTGCAGAACTGCTTTGTAAACTGATTGACTGTTAGTGAGAAGTAATCCCCACTCACTTCTTAGTAACCAACAAGGTTTTCTGCTGTACACTTGGGTGAAAGAATAGGAGACACTCAGCCTTTTCCAGTCTTTCTAAAGCTCTCTAGTCTTCCTGCTGATCCTTCAGATTTTTGTTTTTGTTTTTGTTTTCGCACGCAGGAAGCAGACCAAGTAGGATCTCCGTGAGGCCAGCCTGGTGTATATAGTGACATCCAGGACAGCCAGAGGTATAGAGAGGGACCCTGTCTCAACAAAACAAAAAGACCAAACCAAACCAAACCAAACCAAAATTATATGTCATTGTCATTGTGATTTACTACAGAACTGAACACTGATGCAAAACAAAAGAAAATTCCCATCACACTTCACTTCAGCTAATGTGCATAGAGCAATATCTATCTATCTATCTATCTATCTATCTATCTATCTATCTATCTATCTATCTATCATGTATTCAGTGGACTCTTGTGTTTCTATGCCAGGAAGAAAGCACTGTGTGAGTTAAGGGGATGATATGCTCTGTGGGACTGTAAGGAATTGATGACAACTTGATTAGAATTAAGGAGGAATGTCTGAGAGGACTGGGGTATTTTTGAGACTGGTGATCATGAGACGACTATTGAAGTTCTTGAATCTTTATAGCTTCTGCATATTAACTGGCTTTGTTAACTATAATTTGTCCAGTGGGGAGTGATTATTTTATAATTTCAAACGTTATGAACTATTTAAATAGTGCCTATTGTTTGAATTGTAGTTAGTTAAATGCCTGCCATATTTGAACCTTTTGCTGGAAGTCCTGCCTCTGTGCACTCAATAGGTGTAGCAGCCCAGTGAGGTAAGTATTTGGTTCATGTTGTAGTCAAGGAAACCATCTCTTAGGGCAATTACTAGAGATGGAATGCAAGCAAACTTCTAGTAATGACTACACTGGTAGTCTTTCATATGACAGGTATCTTTCAATAGTCTCTGTAATAAGGATTCCAAGGTTTCTCGTCCTTTTCCCACTTCTCTCTCCCTTCCCCCATCTTCCCTCTCTCCCACTCTTTCTCCTTTATTTCCTTTTTCACCTCATTTTCCTTACCCTTCTTGCTTCCCTCCTTTCCTTCTCCTCCCCTTCCCTCCCTCTCTCCCTTCCCTCCCTCCCTTCCTTCTTGCCTGCCTGCCACTGGAAACACAGGGCAAAAGAGATGACTGATTCTGTAATCTTTCTATACCAGTGAACGGATTGGAAAAAGTATAAGCAAAACTTTAATAAAGGACCAGTTCTCAGAAGGGATCATTGAGGACTAACCAACAAGAAGCTTTTGTCATACCTCAATGTGTCTCAGCCCATAGACCTAGAGGAGAATGTCGACAGCCCAGAGGCTATCAGAGGCAGGCAGGGGTATGAAACCCTTTTGCCCATGGTTGTCAGGACAGTGCAGGTTCAATCTGGACTGGTGGCTGTGCTTTAGCACGCATTGCCAGAAATTTAAATGTTCTATCATCAGTGCCAACATTTGATCTGTAACTTTAATTTCAAAAGCAGGTTGCATGTGCACAAGAGAAATAATAGGATCCAGACTGTGCTGGTACAGCTGGAAACCAACCTGGAGTGTCGAGCTAGGTAAGCCTGGATAGATGCGTGTTTCCATATACCTGATGCCAGAAGGGACAGGAAGACTCCCCAGGCCAGAGGCTCCAGACTCAAGCTTTTGGTTCTTTTTGTAACTTAGGCTTACTTTTCATGTTTTCCTAATGTCATTGATCCATAGGTGTCTCCCAAAATCTCACATGGTGAAGCTTGGCTCCCGGGCTGATGGCGCTATTGAAAGGCAGAGAAGACACTGAAATGAGAATCTAGTTAGAAGAAGTAGGCTATGTTTTGGGGGATATCATTTATCTCTGAATCTTCCTTCTCAACGATTTCCATTCCTTGTCACAGTGGCAGGAGCAGCTTTGCTCCATCTACCACATGCTCAGCTTTATCTCAAGCCCCTAATGATGATGCCCAGTGACCACAGCTTGAAACCTTGAAACCATGAGCCAAACCGACCTTCCTTCCTTTGCATTGACTTGGTGCAGACATTTTTGTCATAGGCTGGAGATCCAACTAACTTACCCTCCCTAGCCTTCCATCCCTTTCCCCCAAACATTTCCTGAACATCTTCTTTGCCCTAGAGTATGCACTTTGCTTATAACACAAGCTCTTTGCTCTTGAAGGTCTTACATGTTACTTAAGCCATAATAAAAGCACCACAACCTAATGTGGAGATAACAAGGAGGGGCCTCCAATCCACCTCTGAGTGGTAGTGACCTCAATTTCTAGGAATCTGTTGGTTGCTTGGCTGAATGGAGGGAGGAAAGAGATTGTCTAGAAAAGGGAGAACACATGGGCCAGGGTATGGAGGCAAAGTAGACCTTTCAGAAAGAACAACAGATGGGTCATAGATGGCCCAGAAGAATTTGGTATCATATTAGTGGTCATGGGTGGGGCCAGAAAAAGAGAGAGCTGAAATTTCTCCCATAGACAAGAGGTCATGAATGAAATAAAGTTTTGACAGTATATGGTGTTTTAGACCAATAGCTAGAGTGGCTTATTTGATGGGTACATGGACGTTGGAGCCCAAGGGAAAGAGAAGAGTGAGGAGGAGAACACTGCAGTGTCTCATCAATTAGTGTATCTGGTGATAGACTGAGGTGTAACTGGATTAATAATGAAACCAAATATACCCTAAAGCATCAGTGAACATCAGAACCTATGTTCTGAGGTCACGAACTGTTGCAGAAATTTACTACATTCTTTAAAAGATGGTTTTCAAAAGGTATGGCCTCTATTCAGACATGGTAGTGTAACTCCAGAGCTTTAGAGGTGGAGTTCAATGCCTATTTCAACTACACAGTGAGATCTGGGACACATGAGGTTCTATCTTAAAAACAAAAACAAAAACAAAAACAAAAACAAAAACAAAAAACTAAACCAAAACAAACCCCAAGCCCCAAATGAAACCAACCAACCAACCAACCAACCAACCAAAAAACAAAAACAAAACAAAACAAAACAAAACAACAACAACAACAAACTACCATCACCAGCATGACCAACAAAAACCAGTATGGCTCTTTTGCCATCTCCCATAAGATTCTGAATCTCCACAGAGAACCCAGCAAATGGGAAGCACAGTAGCTCACAAGTAACCAATCATGTGAAGCTAGGCAGACATGTATGAAGCTCAGTTTCCTAGCACTTCCACTTCTATAATGCTTTTTTTTTTCCAACGTAATTATCCACTTAGCTGCTCCAATGAGAACTTAGACCACTGTCAGCTCCTGGGGTGCAGAAGCAATTTATTTCCCTCTGCAAACTGTGGGCACACTGCACTTTGTTTAGACTGTCCTGCTCATTACTCCTCTCCTGAGTGTCTAACAGCTTTGTATGCCTCATCTCATTGAATTCTCACACACAGCTACCAGACTCCCCATGGTAGCATCATCCTCATCTTAAACAGGAGGAAGCAAATCATCGCAGCTATGTCTGTGGTAGACAGAGACTGTGAGCTGTAGAGGCAGGCCCCTAACACGGCATACTGTGGGTGTGGGTGTGGGTGTGGGTGTGGGTGTGGGTGTGAGTGTGGGTGTGGGTGTGGGTAGGTCATGAGGCCTCATAAGCAGAGAAAAAAGGATTCTAAAGGCAAGAGTCTGGTCTTTGAAATCAAGCCTTCTTGCATGAATCCTGTCTTATTTATTTGTTCATGTATTTGAATTTGTATTACTCCTCTCTCTCTCTCTCTCTCTCTCTCTCTCTCTCTCTCTCTCTCTCTCTCTCTCTGTGTGTGTGTGTGTGTGTGTGTGTGTGTCACAGTGTGTACATGAAAGTCAGAGGTCGACCTTGGGTATTGGCCCTCACCTTCCACCTTGTTTGAGACAGGCCTTCTGTGGTTAATCACTGTGTATGAGAGACTGGCTGGCTTGTGAATTCTGGGAACTCTCTCATCTCTGCCCCCTGTGTTGACACAGGAGTGCTGAGACTGCAGACATGTACTATGTCAGGGTGCACATGGGTCCTGGAGTGTAAATCTCTGGTCCTCACCTGCATGGCAATGGCTTTCCCACCAAGCCACCTCCCTAGTCTTGAATTATGTTTTGACCACATGCTAGCTGTGCTGGTAGTCTTATATCAAGTTGACATAAGCTTCAGTTACCTGAAAGGAGTGAACCTCAATTGAGAGAATGCCTCCATAAGACCCACTGTAAGGCTCCTGCCTCCAATTTCCTGTCCTGACTTTCTTTGGTGATGAAGAGTGATATGGAAGGCTAAGCCCAAGAAATCCTTTTCTCCTCAACTTTGCTTTTTGGTCATGGTGCTTCATCTCATCAGCAGAAACCCTAAGGCAAGTTGGTACTCCAACTTGGATAATGGGGTACCTAGGTGATAGGCCCGATTGTGATAGTTTTGGGGAGGATTGTAGAAAGGCTTTGGAACTTAGGACTAGAAACATTGCTGAATGTTGAGAGAAGTACAGAGGATGAGGGCTGGTGAAATTTCAGAGGGAAGCAAGACTCTATCCGGTTTCTTGTGTGAAGAGTCTGTGCTGGTCAGCTGGGGCTGAAGAATCAGCTGTGACTAACAGGACACCAGAACTGCTAAAGTGAAGCCTGTGCATTGCTGGGATGCTCAGTGCCGATTGGCTGGAGCTGAGAAATGTGCAGTGATTAAGAAGAGACCATTGCTGGGCGTGGTGGCGTACACCTTTAATCCCAGCACTCGGGAGGCAGAGGCAGGTGGATTTCTGAGTTCGAGGCCAGCCTGGTCTACAGAGTGAGTTCCAGGACAGCCAGGGCTACACAGAGAACCCTGTCTTGAAAATAACAAAACGAAACAAAACAACAACAACAAAAGAAGAGACCATCACTGACGTGAAATATTCTGGGAAGTGTTTCCTGAAAGTCAGCACACAGAACCTGTGTTCCAGAGACATCCAAGGTAGATGGCAGCTGAACTCGTAGCATAAGAGTCACCCCGATGGTACTGGTACTGGGTTTGAAGGCATGAAAGGGTTATGGAAAGCAGCTGAGTCTTGTCACTGTGAGAATTCAAGAGAGGTCGTTGGTGAAGGTGCAGTCTCAGTGGCAGATGAAAGGATGCTGCAGAGAAATTCAGGCTTCTAGGAGAGGCCATTGGTGAAGGTGCATCCCAGCGACAGTAGAAGATCCTAGGATCTTGGAGATGCCAATACCATGGATGACTACCAAGAACAGCAGCAGCAGTGGAGTGGAACCAGCCCGAGCCTAGAAGACAAGCTGAGTGTGCTCCAGAGGGCAGATCTGGGGAAGTGACTCAAGTCCTTTGGAGGAACCCAGAAAATCAATGCCCAGACACTGGGCATTGAGGTTGGTTTTGCTTTGTTCTGATTGTGACTATGCCCTTCCCTCTTGGTGTAAGAAAGGACTTAATTTATTTTAATTTTACTGAAGCTCACAGTTGAAAGACTTTGGGTTTTAAAAGACTTTGGATTTTAAATTAGATTGACTATTTTAAAGGGACTGAAATTTTAAGGTATTTAAATTTCTAAAGACTCTGGGACTTTCAAAAAGTTATTTATGATTTCAATGTGAGATCTTGGGATTGAATAAGAAAGGAGGGTTGTGGCTTAATATGTGTTTGCATGTCAAGCTGACAAGGGGTCAGTTGTGCTAGCTAGTTTTATGTCAAGTTGATACAAGCTAGAGTTATCTGAAAGGAGGGAACCTCCATTGAGAAAATGCTTCCAAAAGATCCAGCTGTAAGGCATTTCTCAATTAGTGATTAATGTGGGAGAGCTCAGCCCATTGTAGGTGGTGCCATCCCTGGGATGGTGGTCCTGGGTTCTCTAAGAAACCAGGCTGAGTAAGCCAGGAGGATCAAGCTAGTAGTCCTCATTGGGCTCTGTATCACCTCCTGCCTCCAGGTTCCTGCCCTGTTTTTTAGTTCCTGTCCTGATTTCCTTCAGTGATAGAAATGCAATGTGGAAGTGTAAGCCAAATAAACCCTTTCCGCTAGAACTTGCTTTTTGGTCACAGTGTTTCATCATAGTAAACCCTAAGACACTAGCTATGGGCTCTTCTCAGGGCACATTTACAGGAGCTTATGTGAAATGCAACAGTGCAGATAAAATACTCAAAGGGACCAGTTCAAGTCATGATCAATACAGTTAGGCCTCAAACTCAGGACAAATGGCTAAGGGAGGTGCCTATTTAAAATATCAAAGTGGATGCTGACTGCCAGTCTCTCTCAGCATTGCCAATACCTGTTACAGTGTCATCCTGGCTGGCAGATACCACCCCTGCCCTGAACCTCTTCAGCTCCTGCACCTCCTTTCCTTTTCCCCAGCTTCTCTGATTCCTTATAGCTATTTTGGTTACCAGGTGCCTTGGTTCTATTGGTTTCTGGGTTCCCAAGAACCTACATGCTCTCTCGCTCTCTCTCTCTCTCTCTCTCTTTCTTTTTTTTCCATTCAAATACATTTTATAATTATCACAAGAGTTGTTAATAAAAGCTCAATCCTCCCAGCCTCAGGTGATCTCAGTATTTCCATGCAAATGTAGCAAGGACCTTGATGGAGGAAGGTCTGTGTGATACATACATCTTGGGAGAAAACACTGACCAGATACACTCCAGTATATATTGATTAATTTACTCCCCAACTAGAAAGTGCACAAGTCAAGATTCCAACTCGGTGGTGGCTCCAGGGCCAGCAGCCTTCTTTGTCTTTGTCCTCGCCTTTGCGTTTGTGGCCACCTTTGAAGCAAGAATAACCAAAGTGATTAGAAACCTAAAAGGGGCCGAGAGAATCTGAGCTTCACTGGTGCCTTGGAAGGGATTGCTTTTCATGTAAGATTTTAAATGACACACATTTGTTCTGAACGATTAACTTTGTGGAGCCGGGATAACACAGATTTTTTTTTGGAGTAATATAAACAAAAATGAGATGTTAATTAAATAGTTACTTTTAAGAGCTCAGTCATTTACTAGCTTGAAAAAAAAACCACCCCTACTCATTGCATTATTATGTTGCCATTAATTCAAATATTTCTAAAGAGAAACATGGAGATGAAACGCTTTTAGTGAGTGTTTAGATTTACATAAACATATCGCTGGGCTGGCTGGGTAATATCGTTTATGGCGCATAGTCTTTATCATAAGCTCATGAGTTATCTCAGTGGCAGAGAACAATGCTCAGGGATGTTCTGTAGCCTTCTCAAGTTCAAAGTACCAACAATGCAGACCTGAGGCCGGTCTTCCTGTTTATCATATGCTCATCTGAGCAGACAAATGGACTTTCAGATTTAAACTGGTGAACATTTATAGTCTTAACCTTCATCCTCCACACTGACCCTGAGCCCATCCCCAGACGTTGGCTAAGAGACACCTGGGGTTTGCATAGAGGGCAGAGCAATTCTCAAAGGCTGGAAGCCTCCATTACTCCATGTGCGAGCCAGCAGGACACTAACAGTTGCAGTGAAGAGGAGACAGGATGGGGTAGGGACAGAGGAGATGATAATATTCAAGCGCATTCATAGGGTCATGATGCTGATCTTTAGAGGGGTGACATTTGAGCATAGTTTAGTTTCATGAGTTAAACAGGTATCTTATATGTTCTGTTGGGGTTGGAACAGTCTGGAGAGCCTCCCGGGTCTGAGTCTACATGTACTAGTGGAAAAGGATCACTGTTAACTGGGGAGTTGGAGATGTTGACAGGGAAGCTGGGTTTTTTTGTTTTGTTTTGTTTTGTTTTTGTTTTGTTTTTTTTTTTTTTGAGACAGGGTTTCTCTGTGTAGCCTGGCTGTCCTGGAACTCACTTTGTAGACCAGGCTGGCCTCGAACTCAGAAATCCGCCTGCCTCTGCCTCCCGAGTGCTGGGATTAAAGGCGTGTGCCACCAAGCCCGGCTGGGAAGCTGGGTTTTGACATGGGGATGTGGAGAGGAAAAGACAGTAGTCATGACATGAGCTTTAAAATACAGTGGGAGATTTTTTTTTAAGCAAGACAATGATATGAATTCTGAAAAGAAGTTAAATTTCTAAAGCAGGGTTAGTTAGATCTTTCTGTGATAATGGAGGATTTTCTTTTTTCTTAATATTCATTTTCTTTAATGTCATAGCCAATGGCTACATGTGATGATGGAGTATTTAATTTGTGGATAGTGTAACTAAGAGACTACACTTATGGCTTTATTTAATTAATGTAAATTTAAACTCGAAATGCAGTGTGTATCTAGTGATGACCATATTGGATGAAATTGTTCTATTTAAAGAAATGGGCTAAAAGATGCAGCTTAGTTAATAGAGTGTTCAGAGTCCTGAGTTCTATCCCAAAAATTCATGAACTGAATGTGGGGATGTATGCCTTTACTCCCAACACTTGGGAAATGCATGTCAGCATGGGATCAGAAGTTCAAGGTCTTTCTGGGACACATAAAGAGCCTGAGGCCAGACACAACAAATCGATCACATTATTTTAAAAAGCAGAAAATATTCTAAATCCATTTTTATCAGGGGCTTGCCAACAGACTGTGAAGGTTAAGCTATAAATGGAAGAAATGCTCACAGATTCCCAGGAACCATCTGGGTTAAGAGTTTATGATGGATAAGACAGCATAAGAGAACACCCCTAATTAATTTTAGTAAATATCTACAATTAACATTGTAAAGAGGGGTTTATCCAAAGCACTATTGGGTGGTGGCATCTATCA
>LR749498.1:5291578-5339556 GCA_902729485.2 Mus minutoides | reverse complement strand
ATATATATATATATATATATATATATATATATATATATATATATATATATATATGAAATTCATACAACACATAATACATACAATTCACACAAATACACTATGTATTTTAGATATAGAAGCTAGGCAGTGGTGTTGCTCATTGGATTGCTTTCCTGGCTTGCTTTCTTATAGAACCGAATGTGGGGATGTATGCCTATACTCCTAACACTTGGAAATGGATTCATGGGGATCAGAAGTTCAAGGCCTTCCTGGGCTACACATAGAGCCTGAGGCCAGACACGACCAATCAACCAAATTATTTAAAAAGGCACCAGCCCAGGGATGGCACTGTCCACAATGGGCTGTGCCCTACCTCATTGATCACTAATTGAGAATCTGGATCTCATGGAGAATCCTCAACTGAGTTTTCTTTCTCTCTGATGACTCTAGCTTGTGTCAAGTTGATACATAACACCAACCAGTATACAGTATCAACTGAAATTTCAAGCTGTTTTTTATTACGAGGCCAGAAAACAACAACAACAACAACAAAATCTCTCTCTCTCTCTCTCTCTCTCTCTCTCTCTCTCTCTCTCTCTCTCTCTCTCACACACACACACACACACACACACACACACACACAAACACCTTGAGGCAAATGCCTAACTGTGCTAAAGGTCAAGGCTAACCCTGCATGGCTCTCCAGCCACAGCCAACAGTAACAATTTGATCTCAGAGACCCAGCAGCAGGTATGGCCCTCACGATCACAGACTGTCTTCCAGACAATCCTCCTTCATGTGGGAGCTGATGATAACTTGGTGGGGGCTTTGGATTGAGGCTTTCTTTGTACTTCCAGGGAGCTGGGAATGCCTTGTTTTCTTTTGCAGAAGCCCTGAATTTCAAAAGAAGGAGAAGCAAAGGCTACAGGGTAAAAGATTCTAGTGATCTCATAGCTCTTGAGGTTCCCTTGACCTCCAGGGCTCTGAGAGTCTTCCCTGGAACAGAAGTAGCTTTTTCCAGCCTGTAAATGGAACAGTTCTTCTCTAGCACTGAAGAGCATAATAAGCATTTCATGTCTTAATTTTTTTATAATTTTATATCCTGGAGTAACAGTGGAGATGGCATGACTTTATTATTATTAATTATTATTATACTATTATAGTTTCCCAGTCTGGCTCTTTGATATTTACAAGTTCAGACAACGTGTGGTTTCCAAGCCAGATTTCATAACCTTAAACTACCTTCCCACTTGGCTCTCGTCCATTCTATTCTGTTTTAGATCTTGTTTATGTTTGGCTTGAATAACGAATTGGCGGTGGAGTTTATTTTGCCACATGGATGGAAAGCATCAGAGGAAGACAGAGTCTTGGATGGCATCTACAATGAGGCACAGCTACCAAGCTTGGGGGTCAATGCTTGCCAGTCCCTGGCTGGGTGGCTGAGTACTGAGATGCCCACTGAAGTCTGTCTGATCCCTATCAAGTGCTTCATGAGGCTGTAAGCGTCATGTCTACAGTCTGGAGTCTCTGTTCAAAACATAGAAAGTGTCTTTGCTACCAGATCTGGCATTGAGAGCCACATATCGTAAGTACGTCTGTGTGTGGCCTGACATGAAATAGCATGAAAAGCCATTCTGGGAGGACACTGTCAAGGATCCTAGGTACCAGACGGAGCTTATACCTTTAGGAGTAGGGTAGTGTGATTCTTGAGACAGCATTGAGGCCATCTGGAAAAATTGCTACAAATGCAAGTTCCCAGGCCTTGTCCTAAACCAACTAAGAGTCTGCTGAGATATCTGAACCGACCTTCCAGGAGCCTCTGAGCTACTCTTAGTTTACAAATCACTGGTATAAGAAACAGGAGCCAAAAGTAAAGTGTGAAGCTTTGAGCAAAAGAGTCATGCATGTGCACTTAGAAATTTCTCATCCTACACAGGAAGAGGCATCGGAGCCAGTACTGAGTCGTCAACCACCATAATTGCAAAATGTCTGTGCAAGGATACAATGAGTGTCTGCCAGGATGTAGCATTGGTGCTAAAACTCATCAAACCCAGCTAAAAGATGGCAAAGGGATTTAATTTATAGTGCTTAGTCACTGGGAATTGAGGACAAGGACAAGAACTCAGCAATGATTCCTAGCTTCCGACTTAGGTAGATAGCAACGTGATTTAACAAAATAGAAGATACAAAGAACACTCCCTTTTTTTTCTTCAAACCAAAAAAGAAAAAAAAAAAGCCAAAGAATAATAATTCAATATACAGTTGTATTTGTGTGGTTTGGTCTACTTGGCCAGAACTCTGAAGGAAGGATTCTGTTGAAAGGTTGATAATAAAGTATTGACCACAATGTCATGAACACAGCGAGGCGTATTGAAACCATATGCCTCCTGAATGGGGATACACGCTATGACGACTCTGTCTTCACTTCTCTTGGGCACCTGCATTTTCAGTTAAAGAATTGACTGTGGAGATTTTCCTGAGCTTGAGTGCAGAGAAAGTCCTGTTGGCACACCAGTGCCAAGGGCTGGTTTGTGTGAATATTATGTTCCCTTCACCATGCCATGTCAGATCTTTGACACTGGCAACTTTGCCAACGCTGAGGATGTGGTTTTGACCTGGGTCTGTATAAATGTAGGTATTAAGGAGCTATGCAAAAGATTGGTTATTCTGTGTGGTCATAGACTTCAAAAGGTCAGAGCACAACAGGGTCACAGCATTTGATGGCAGAAAGGGGGCTCAATGATAAGTCATCAAACCTGCTTATTTCATAGATGGGAAAATTAAGGCTCAGAGTTGTTCAAGACGAGGGACCCTTTCAGGGTAAACACAGGATGCTTTTCTCCAGGACTGCTTGCACACAACCCCTAATTTTGTTGCATATCTCACTCAATGGCAGTGTTAAGGTCGAGAAAGCTAGGAGCAAGTAGACACAGCAGCATGCATTTTCCATGTTTCATATCAGTGTTCCCCATAACACTGGGGAATGCTGGGAATTCCTCTTTTCACAATTTGGCATATAGAAGTTAAGAACTTCTGGGATCTTGTTAAATCATATGAATGGCAAGATGCTCTATTGGTCACTGTGCAAGGCTCCCCACAGGCCCACTTGGTCTCCAACTGATAGTGTTGATTTTGTCTTTTATATCTTTGCCTATCCCCCTCAGTTCTTGATGCCTTTTGTCCTGTACCCCAACCACTGTTATCGTGCCCTGCTTAGAGTCTATTGCCCCATTTGGTTACAAGCTCCTGGACGGAGAGAACGTACCCAGTCATTTTATTCATAGCTATGTATGTACCTGACACCTTTTCAGGAGGTAGGGCCTAACTGGAAGAAGAGGGTATCCAGGGGACAAGGAAGGGTCACATCTCAGATTAGCTATTGGTTTTAGTCTTTCTCCACTTCCTGTTTCCAGACTGTCTTACCACGTTGCTATTGCTGTGAAGAAAAATAATACGAGAGTAATTTGGGGAGAAAACAGTTTATTTCACGCACAGTTCCATATAATAGCTCATCATCAAAACCAGTGAGGGCAGGAACTAAAGCAGGGTAGGAACCTGGAGGCAGGAGATGATATAGAGACCTTGAAAGGGTGTTACTCACTGGCTTGGTCCTTCTGGCTTGCTCATACTGTTTTCTTATATAGCCCAGGACCACCAGTCCAGGGATGGTACCACCCACAGTGGTCTGGACCTCCCCCATCAATCACTAATTAAGAAAATGCTCTACACGTTTGCCTACAGCCAAATCTTATGGAGGCATTTTCTCAGTTGAGGTTTTCTCCTCTCAAATGACTTAAGCTTGTGAAACGTTGATATAAAACTATCTAACACACGGACATTTGAGCAAGCAGCTTTATGTTCCTGCTGATACGCCAATGGCTTCGAGACCTTCCCCTCCTTCCCTGCCTCCCTGCATCAGCTGATGCTCTCCTTCCCTGCCTCCCTTGTGGATGCTGCATCAGTTGATGCTCTCCTGTGCTCCCATCACTGCTGTGCTCCTGCTAGAGTCTGTTGCCCCATTTCATTACAAGCTCCAAGACTGGGAGGACATGACCAGTCCATCTTGTTCACAGCTATCCATATATCTGATACCTACTAAATGCCAAATGAATGCTTTTGCAGAGAGAAGGAGTTGGTGGGGGGAATGTGGGCTTTTCACGGCAGCAGCCATGAAGTAGTCATCCAGCTCTTCTCCAGGCCTCAGACTCTGGTGGCTCCATCAGCTCCCTGAAGAACTGCGGAGGAAGAATCCTGCTTACACATCTCAGGTTCAGGAAGATGCTGCTCCTTCAGAGAAAGAGAGTGGTTGGTACAGAGAGAAGAGAGTGAAGAATCCAAATAAAATATTAGGATGAGATTGCCGATGGTCTCTCAGGCAGAGCACTGTGAATGTGAGGAACCAGCTTGAAGGGAGTGAGCAACAGGGAGAGGAATGAAGACCGCCTTTGTGTAGTACATGTACTGCTCAGCCTGCTTTCTTTCTGGTTCACACAACCGCCAGGACTCAGGCTGAGGTATCACACAACACCAGTGCACGGTGGGCATACTGTAAATGATAAGTCGGTGCTTGTGAGAAATGCCAATAGTACAAATGTTTGTTCAGTCTTTCCTCAAAGCTTGTTCCTCTAAGAGTTTTTGGCCATAAAGTAGATTACCTCAAAGATGGAGGAAACTGGTGTCCTGGGGGGATGGAGATGACTGTGGTACCCATACAAATGGTAGGTAGCAAGAGGGTTCTGGACCCAATCACATACCCGCCAACACTTGTGAACCTCCCGATAGCTGGCTGTGAGGGAACTGCACAAGGACCCCAGGGGCATTCTTTCCTCTGGGAGCTTACTCTTCTGCATTCAAGGAGCCAGAATGGTACTTCCTGAGAGCAATTATTAATCAGCAGTAACAGTGGGGAGCCTAATGAAGGGTCATAGCACTGGGGTTCAGGAGCCTACAGGGTGCTGAGTGTGGTTAGGGAAAAGCCGGTTTCCTCTCACCCTTAAGGTGATCTCTTGCTAGCCCCAAAAGATAGCCTAGAAAGTCCTGCTTACACAAAGCATGCCCTAGGACATATCATGAACACTTGTAGGTGGACAAGATGTTGGCCAGATTAATGGAACAGGCAGAGGGACATCGGGATGGAAGCTGTCGCCCCAGGGTCTCTGTTACTATTCTCTCATACCCTCTCACCTGAGTCTCAGCATCTTTTCAAAAAACAAACAAACAAAAACAAAACAAAACAAAAAAAACCCCAAGAACGTGGGGGGGGTGCGGGGGGGGGGGGCAGGCAGGACTGAGTGAGACTGTTCTCAACACAATTCACCTACCAATGGACTGCCGAGCTGTGTGGTCCCAGGGAAACCCTTTCAAGGCTTGGTCTTTTGTGTGTGGAGAGGATGGTGATAAAGCTTTCCTGCTCCTGTGGACCCTGAATGAAAGTCAGTGGTTGAAAAGAGCACGTGAACTGGCTGAGTGGGGAGGCAGCCACGGAGGGCTCCCTGTGGCATAACAGCCTCTGGGAAAGCCGGGCTGTCTGACCTGGTGTTTTGGCAGCCACGTCACTCGCTTCAGGTCTCAGTGCATGTGTGTGTGTGTGTGTGTGTGTGTGTGTGTGTGTGTGTGTGTGCACTTGAGTGTGCAGGTGTCTGCCGGTATTTGCTGCTGCAGCCAAGGGCTTGGTGGAAGGAGTGACAATCTTGTCATTCTGTTTTTCTAACTCTTTCTAACTCTGTAGGATAAAGCCTGTCTCCTAAGTTTAGTCCTTTGCCTGGCACCTATCATGCATGGGCGTGTGTGCTCGTTTTTGTGTACTCTGTGTGTGTGTGAGTGTGTGTGTGTGTGTGTGTGTTTAAGTGTACATAGAAACCAGAGAACACTTGGCTGTGGTTTCTCAGGTACTAAATATCCACCTTGTTTTTTAGTCATGGCCTTTCAGCACCCAACACTGGCCATACAGGCTGGGCTGACTGGTGAGTACCAGACATCCATTTTCCCGGAGTTCGGATCAGGTATGTCTCCCAAGTCAGACATCCTTTTTATTTGGGTACTGAATGAACTCTGGTCCTTGCTGCAAACACTTTACTGAATGAAACATCTCTAAAAGCCCAACCTATAGCCTTTAACTCTGCCTTCCCATGACTGAGTCCTTGTCACTTAAGTTTCTTGTCCTGAGAACAGGACTTGTATCCACTGTGCTCTGCTCACTCCCAGACCACACGTGTGAGACTCCCTGGGAAAACGCGCCTCACAGTGTAGCCAGGGAGGAAAAAGGAGTTGGTCCTGTCTGATGTCTCACTGCCTTCCAACACTGTACTAGACATGCCAGTCTAGATAGTCTCAGGTAGGATTCTAGGAGGGAGCTATTTTCCTCCCATTCTGCAATGCAGTCATCAAGGCTCAGAGATGAGCTGTGAATAGCCAGCAGTACACTTATCACCAGGAGGGGAACCCAGGGCTTTTATTTTATTTTTCTGCCAATAATTCTGAGGCATGACTATCAATGCCTCCAAGACCACTGACAATGGTCCCTTCTTCAGGCAGGTTCCCCACCCGTGTGGGAAGCTTGTTCCTTCTCTTTGGATCCTGAGTGTTTGAGGCTGACTTTCTCTGTGACAAGCCCATTCCCATTCTCACTCTCTTATTTCAATTTTACCCAGAGCTGGTGTAGGACATGAGGAGTTGAAAGAATGAGTTCTACACCATGGTCTGTACAAATGCAGAAAACACTCTTCTTCCTCGGGGCTTGTGTTTCCCCGTTAGTGATATAAGCTTAGTCTAGAATGCTACTGGAGGGCCTCTCCAGCTCTGCATTGCAGCCTTAAACATCCTTTTCTGAAATCCTAGACTCTCTCGAAGAGCTTCATCCCCCTGGCTAGCCTGTCTTAAAGCACAGCGCCACCTTCTGGGCATGAGCTGACTATGGAGTCACAAACTGACCCTCACCACCACTCCCAAGGCTCCTCATACACACATCCTTTTGGCCTAGTGTCTGGCTCTGGATCCTCCCTTCCCTGAATGCCAGGCTGGAAACCTAATCAGCAGTCCCTGTCTGTCGGCTGTGGGCACCACTCTTCAAACTTGCAAGGCAGCAGGAGCATGGGGAGCCATGGCTCTCTTTCATCCAGCGGTTCTGATGCCTTTCCAAAAGCTAAGAGCTGGGGAGACTGTAAGCACACTTGAGTCCTGAGGCAGCTAAAATATAAAAGGGATCTTTTCCTTTGGAAAAGCAAAGGCAGAAGCAGGTAGGGCCCCCTGCCCCCACATACTTTCCTTTTTGATTTTGTTTGAGGGGTAGAAATCGTCATCAGAAAAGTATCCAAGGAGGTCCCCAGATATTCTCAGAGTTAGTGACATATTTATTTATTTTCTGTACTCATTTGGAAAAAAAAAAAACCAGTCAAGAAAAAAGACATGGAAGGGGGTGTGTTTGGAGTTGTCTCTGGGCACCTGGCCTTTGTTCGTTTGGTGTCTGTTTTAAGCACATACAAGGGGCTACTCTCATGGTGTCATACCCAGATGGACTGAGGACTCAGCTGTCACAGGCTTTTGTCCCAGGGGCTGTCTGCTAATTACCTGTGGGATGAAGTTTGGACTTGTCTTTTTGTTGGAGAAGCTCAATTGCCTCCAACGAGATAGGCTATGTGTGGCTTTAAGAACCCGGAAGTACACTCGGCTTCTGTCTGAGGACATTAGTTGAATAAAGTCTAGGTATGACAGATAAGAAGGAGCTCTGGTCCCAGAATTACCATGCACTCCCTGCTTTCTGAGCTTGTAAGCATCTTCCCTCTGCTGTCTGGAGCACCTTGCTCTACAAGGGGAGAATAGATACAGATTTTTAAGGATACAGATTTCTAAACTCTCCAGTTCATGGCTCTAGGAGTTAGTTGCCGGCTGAATTTTCATCCTGACTCCACCTCTTAGCATTAGGCATTATGGTAGAACAGGGGCAGGGAGGTGCAGGGAGGGGCAGGGAGGGACAGGGAGGTGCAGGGAGGTGCAGGGAGGTGCAGGGAGGTGCAGGGAGGTGCAGGGAGGTGCAGGGAGGTGCAGGGAGGTGCAGGGAGGTGTAGGGAGGTGCAGGGAGGTGCAGGGAGGTGCAGGGAGGGGCAGGGAGGGGCAGGGAGGTGTAGGGAGGTGCAGGGAGGTGCAGGGAGGTGTAGGGAGGTGTAGGGGTCTATTACTTTGCTAAGCTTCTAGGTTCTACCTGCTTGCAGGGTTCTTGAGGGGCAGAAAGACCTGTTTGGGCTGTGCATGATTCTATGCTTAGAGTCACCAATGACTGTCACTGAGGTTCCCGTCCTAGCTAAATTACAGGAGTTGTGAATAATTTCAGAGGAAAATATAAATAGTTCCAAATGACGCGCTTGCTTGCTTCCATTCAGTCTGGTGGTCCTGCACAGAAGCACCTGTGTGCCTAGGTGCTAAATGAAAAGGCCCACAGGGAGGAAGTCCAGAAGGACAAGACTCTGCTGCCAGCACCCAGCCCTGTAGCAATTGGCAGGAGCTGTTGGTAAATCGCTTGGAATCCTGTGGGTACCTTGCCGTGTTCATTGAAGATATTAACACCTTTTGTCTAGAGCCAGAAGCCGGCAGTTCAGGCACCCGGTGCTAGACTTAGCTTGTCCATTGGAGAAATTAAAATCATAAAACTCAGTTAACGGAGATGCTGTGGGTTTAATTAGTTCCTTAACAATTAAAGAAGAATTATGCGATCTTGAGTTTGAGCTCTTCAGCTTCGAGAGCAATTTGGATGGATTGATGTCACTGGTTGATGTCTCCCCTGAAATTCTTGCCTGATAAAGTGATTTGGGGAATTATTTATGGTCCCCTGCTTCCAGGTGAATACATACACACTCCTATAGCCCCAAAGGAAGTCCTTCCTGGTTAACTTCCTAGCAACTCTTTCAGAGAGATCCCGAGGCTGGAGGGAAATGGGTGAGTTCTATCTTTAGAGTTCTGTTAACTCTGCATTCCTGCCTCCCTCTATCCTCAGCAACCCCACACTGATTCTGCCACCTTCTAAGCTCTGTGGGCATTGTTGGAGCTATGTGGCATTATTGGTTTTCCAGCTACCTCTTTATTGTATTCATTATGCACTTCTTTATAAGACATCATAAGTGGAAATATGGCTGTTATGCCGTTTACCTGTGGCAGGGGGATTTAGTCATGGTAAAACTGAGAGTGGGGATAGCCACCTTGACCAGTGCTCATTCTGGAAGCCTATCATCTTCTGCCCATTAGCCTTCTGCTTTCTTCATGATGGGAACCACAATTATGAAGTGTTCTCTGAACATGAGTCTCTTGAGTAACTTGATATGGAACCAGTCATTATTATCTTGCTACTATCATGGAAGGTGTAAGGGCTTAACCGGAGTGCCCTAACCCACATCTTCTGCATCAGATTATGTGCTCATGCAAGCTCTCCTGGCATTATTAAGAGCATGAGGAGGTGTGAGAAGCACCGACTATCTCCCAGGTATGCTTCTTCATTCAAGTGAAGGCTGGGCAGCCCAGGTTTTCCCTTCCATGGCCCAGAAGATACTCCTTTCTCCCATCCATCCCCTTCTTCCATCCCTCTCTGGCAGCAGCATTGTCTCTGAACCTTCCTTGGTGGTCCAGCTTCAGCATCTTGCCAGGCTAGGCAAAGACACCATGCCATACTGACAGATGGTCTTAAGTAGAACAGACAGCAGAAATGAACGTTTATCAAATTTGGGTGGTGAAGACCCAGTTCCCTCAGCAGAGGCTGTCAAACAGCTGTCATGTAAGAACATATGGTCCAGCGGTGAGGCCACAGGCCTGGCTAATCCCACTCTTGTAGAGATTAGCTCTGATGAGTGAAAAAAAGTTGCGCTATCACCGGGAGCTACCTATGAAGGGATGGTTGGGGGCTGCATTGTGGCTAAGTTCCCAAACTACCTCCCCTATAATTCAGGATGAAAAAGACAGGGTAAATGGCACTGATAGAAATAGAAACAACCATAATACAAGAATAATAGCATAGTATCCCGTAACAATACACCTACTGCTTATCAGTTGCCTGCTGTGTGTCAAGTGACACACTAGCTTACTCACATCTGTTATTTTATTAGCTTTCCCCAGGAGTGCTTTTAGGGATGTATTATCACGTCCATTATACAGATGAGGAAAGTACGCATCTGAGATGCAATTTTGGGCCTCTTAGTGGTTGTGGCAATGCTGTCTTGGCAGATCAGGCCACAGTCATGCAGGCATGAGCACACTCATGGTACTATATACAGGGCCTTACTTAGGAATCTGGGGATTGTGTTTTAAATCTAGACTGTTCCACACCTACACCCAAGTCTTAAGCTCTTGGCTCTAAGCTGGTAGAGCTGTTTGGGAGGATTATGGAAACTTTAGGATGTAGGGTCTAGCTTACAGCCACAACAGACAGGGCTTTTAAGGTTATACTTGCCTGTCCAATGGTAGGCTTCCTGGACTGGTTGCTCTGTGAAGAATTCTACCACACTCTCCTGCTACCTCCCAACCCTACTGATGCCTCCATGCTTCTACTGCTGTGGTAGACTGGATGCTTCCCAAAGTACAAAATAAACTCTGCTTCCTTAAGCCGTTTCACTCCCGATCCTGTAACCATACATCAAGGTGCCCTCAGGCAGAAGCGGGCCATTCCAAGATTTTAAAAGCAGAAACACATTCTCATCCTGCAGCTTCTGAAAGTCAAGCTTTCTTGTAGACAGAGGTCACACAGCCTGGCCACGAGGGATTCCTGAAAGTGGAGGGAATTGAAGTAGGGACCCATGAGAGAGATGCTCCAGTTTGCCCTAGGGACTGGGGAGGGAGCCTTTTCAAGCCAGAGATGTCTCCAGGTGGCTGGCATTTCAGAAGTCATTGTGTTTCCTCAGCTGAGGCTGCTCTTTTTTGGATTGCCAGGTGCATTTCTCTCTTGGTCCAGGAGTGGAAGCTGAAGGGCTGGGAACCAGTTCCCAGTTAGCAACTTGCACTGAGATTCAGATCTGATTAGGATGGGTGGGGAGAGAGTCCTCAATACAACAGCAGGCATTAAAACACAGCTATGTGTGCTTTGTGCTTGGAAATAAGGATTACTCAGGCCACTCCTCAGTGAAAACTCAGAAGGCCTCCTCAAACGCCCCTACAGAGTTCAATAAATGGTCCCAGAGCATGCCTGGGACCATAGGAGTTCATAACTGAGAGACCAGTAGGCAAGAGAACACTCTCTTCAAAGTCTTGTTTGTTTGTTTTTGTTTTTTACAATTTATTTTTATTTGTGTGTGTGTGTGTGTGTGTGTGTGTGTGTGTGTGTGTGTGTGTGTGTGTATAGAGGCAAAAAGATGACACTGAATTCCCTGGAACAGAGTTGCAGGTAAGCTGTCTGACACGGGTGCTAGAAGCTAAACGCAGGTGTTCTACCAGAGTAGTGGATGCTCTTAACCACCGAGCCATCTCTCCAGCCACCAAAGACTTTGTTTTTTTTTTTTTTATGCACAGTTTAAAGTATTGCAAGAAAAAAGCCAAGGGCATGGTATATATGTTATAACCAGAAAAAGATCAAGTCCATGACATATACCTTTGTTGTAACTTCGTGGGATGTGTGATAGGCTGTGTCCAAATTGTTTTTACATAGTACCAGGATTCTGTAAACATTTTGCCTTTTATGAAGAAAAGGATGTGGTAGAGGTGACTGAGTTAAGGACCTTGAGACGAGAGATTATCTTGGCTTATTTGAACCTGCTCAATGTAATACAAAAGGCCCTCATAAGTGAAACAGGGTGTGACTGTAGAAACTGGGTCTTTGTTAGAGTTTTCTATTGTTGTGATATAACACAATGACCAAAGCAACTTGGGCAGGATTGGGTTTATTTCATCTTACAGTTTCATAAAAACCTTCTGTCAGGGAGGGAGAACAAGGCAAGAACCTTAAGGCAGGAGCTGACACCGAGGCCGAAGGAATGTTGCTTGCTGGCTTGCTCCTAGTGGCTTACTTAGCCTGTTTTCTTATAGCATCAAGGACCACCCATCCACAGTGTCACCATTCCCTGTGGGATAGGTCAACTCATATTAATCATCAGTCAAGATGTCTCCCCACATACTAGGCCATAGATCACTCTGGTGGGGGCATTTGAGATGCACTTTTCCGAAGTGACTTTAGCCTGTGTCATGTTGACATAAAAACTAGCCAGCACAGATTGTATAACTACAGTTCAGAGCACTTGCTGAGTCTGGTTCCTAACACCCACACAGTGACTCATAACTGTCTATGTCTCTAGCTACAGGAATTCTAACGCCATCTTCTGGCGTCCTCCAGCACTGCATTCAGATGACATACATATACATACATGGAAGCAAAACATTCATTCACATAAAATAAATCTTGGAGTGGAAAGAGAATGAGGAGAGAAGGAGCAGGAGGAGGAGCAGAAGGAGGAGCAGGAGGAAAGGGATACCACAGTGTGAGGCAAAGCCAGGAAAGATGGAATGATAGAGTAGCAATCAGGATATAGTCTAGAAGCTGGATAAGCAATAGCAAGACCAGAGCCTACAGAAGACACACAGCATCCCTAAGCACTTTAATTCAGATTCATGGGACCAATTTCTGAACTCTTGGACTTTGCGCACATAAATGTGTATTATCTGAAGGCACTAGGTTTTTAAATGTTTGGTATAACAGCAAGAGAAGCCTAGCACAGGACTCATTTTGAGTCATGCGTATGAGAATGGCAACAGTTTGTGTCACCATGCTGGAAAGCTCAGTCAGTTGCCAGGCTTTGACCAACCCATAAATGTTACAATGCCTGTTTGCCATCTTGAAGACAGTAACAACCCCAGAGTCTGTATAAGGTACATCGGGAAGAACATAGTTTTGGGGGGGTGGGCTTGCTAGGACCAAACCGAGGGTCTTGTACCATGCTAGGCCAGCACATTGTGCCTGCAGCCATGGTGGGGGTTGGGGGTGGTATCTACAGGATAGGGAGATGGGACAGAACTCACAGAGAATCAGTAAGAGCTTCTACTCTGACGGGTGGAGAAACCGCTAGAGCTCACGCTGGGAGAGTCAGAAAGTATATTGAGTTCTGCTTGGAGGACTGATTCAAATGCAGGCAGGAGAGTGAGAACAGGGACTAGGACTGTACCCTAAACAAGGCCACAGATGATGTACAGCTCTCAGAATGTAGCTGTAAGGTTGGGGATGATAGTTCCTGACATGGACAGAATCTAGACATTGCCTATAGAGAAGATAGTGAATAACAATGATAACGACAAAGATCATAAATAACAAACCTTCAGCTCAGCCTGCTTTAAATAAGGTTGAAAAGATCAGAATATGCTCTTGAAAGATCATGTTGGCCATGAAGAGAATTCTAGGAAAGACAAAGGGCTCTTTGGGAAAAAAAAGTTAGTTGCTCTATTTTATGTAAGAGGAGAATGGTTCTTAGCGAGGAGCCTAGAAAGTCCTCTCTTTCTGTTTGATTGCATGAGTAGGCTTCGTGTTTCAGTGTATTACCTCTGGAGAGTGAGGCCATACGTATTTCTAGGTTTGGTCCTTGGGTCAGGCCCTGCTGTAAAAACTCACACTTACTTTGAATGATCAAAAAACCTGGGCATGCTGCTTTCTGCTCTGGAGACTTAGAAGATCCTTTGGGTTTTATCCCAAATCACAGAGTGCAAGAATTCTGCCCTATCTGTAGAAACAGTCAATACATTTCTGTTGTCTATAATATACAGCACTGAAGACTTTGGATGCTGGAGGTGAAGAAAAAAATGGTTTGCATTGGAATGAAGGTATTCTGAGGAAAGTTCGCTGACTGCTGAACTTAAAGCCAACGCATCACAAAATACCTGCCCTTCCATTCTCAAAATTCCAGAGACAGCTAGGGATGCAGATCTAAAATCACAGTGACTTGCAATGTCAGAAACCAACAAATGAACACTCATCATGGATCTATTGTGGAACTAAGGAATAGCTGCTAATTCTGAGAGGGACAGAGTACCTTTCTGATATCACACCAGCAGGATGGTGAGGGGCAAGTCCTTGATTTATCTCTCTTGGGTGCTTGAAATGTACAGGAAACCTTAGCTTTAGAATGAGTCAGAGGTACTGGGAGAGCTACCGAGGGAGTACAAATAGGACTGAAAAATTAATATTATTAGGAGAAGTATCACATTATCATAGAACATTTGAGCTGGAGCTCTTGTTGGCCCACCCACTTGTGTATTTAATGATGTATTTCTGGGTGACTATTTGTTCATAAACTCTGTGAGAAGCAGAGAGGGTACAGGGCAGACTTCTCTAACAGGTGTTTCCCTGGCAACGGGTCTCAAAGTGGAACAAGAAATAATGATAAACAGTAATTTTGTACCTGGGCCCTTTTCATACCTGTTAGATAGATGCTTCTTGTAGGCTCAGTGTCGTAACTTGCAAAGGGATTTGTCGACAGCTCTTTGATGGTATTTAGTTTGGAAGAGCACTCCTTCCATCGTTATTTCATTAAGATGTTGTTTTCAAATAGCTCTAGATTGGTTTCCTTTTAAACAAGTAAAAAAGAAATCATCAAAAACTATTGTCAAAAATTGATGTGCTGAAATTCAATCTTGGCATCTTATTCTCAGAATGAACACACACACACACATGCACATGGACACACACTCATACACATGGACACACACTCATACACGTGCACCCAGATGATTTCTGTCTCGGAAGTGACAGATTCAGTTTCCAGACATTGCTGAACTTGCAAAGCTGCTTGAGCTGACAGACGTGACCTTTTCTTTTATATTACCCATTGAAGATACCTTTTAATCAGATCACGTCTTCTAAAACCTTAACATGCATTTGTTCCTCGTACAGTCAGGTTGCCGTGAACACGCAGAATGACCATAGTCTTCAAGAATTCTTTAAAGCCTCCATCAAGGTCAGGAGGCAAACAATCAAGGTTCAACTGTGAATAAACAAGGGCCCAGTTGACCTCAGGGCTGTGACCCTTTCCTTTGTGACCATGTCCTATGTGACCATGTCCTATGTGACCATGTCCTACCTGTGCCATTTAGGGTAAGACTTCAGCCTGTTTGAATCCTTTGTTTGTAGCACACAAACCAATTATCACCACCATGAAATCCTTGTTGACTTGTAAGCATTTCTTATGTAAATTTTTCATTTGGTGTGTTTTACCTGCATGTATGTCTGTGTACTATGTGAACACCCAGTGCCCATAGAAGCCAGAAGAGGACATGAGACAGTTGTGATCCACCGTGTGGGCACTGGGAATCAGATGCAGGTCCTGTGGAAGAGCAGCCAGTACTTTTAACTGCTGAACCATTTCTCCAGCTGCGCTGTAGCATGGCTCTCAGTGACAGATACCTACACAGTCCTTTGCCCACATGACTGTGCTCCACATATACCTTCTGATCAATGCTGACCATTGTTCTTTCTGATTGCTTCTGCTACGGATGCTCACCCATCAGGATTAGGTCGCGCAGGAAGTAGGCGGATCCTCCTCCTCTCTCGAACCACAGCACAGTATTTGTCATTAACTTTGTGGGTGGCTTACAAGCTCCTTGGCAACGGTGTAATGTACCTGTGTTTGAGCTATGAAAATTCCACTTCAAATAATGCTTCTTAGGTTCCCTTTCTCTTCTACAATTGGTGATACAATTTGTTAATTTTTCATAGGGAAATATTTTATCTAGCTTGTTCTGAAATGCTCTATTGGCTTAGCAGAAATGTCAATAGACTTTGTTAAAATGCTCCTTCATGTCAGGCTGTGACAGGGTCCCATTCATTGTGCAGAGAATTAAGGATGAATAGGTCCTCCATCCAAAAAATAATCTTTTATTTTTGGTATAAGTCATTATCCTTACTAGATGGATCTTTTTCTTCTTTCCTTTTTGTCTCTTTAAATAAACCATTGTCAATGGAAGTGTGCCTGCTCCAGAGTGCGTGGAAACATATTCTGAGTCGTGTTTGTTTGATTAGTCTTTGTTTTCTTTTGGTCTTTTTTTTAAAATTAGATATTTTCTTTATTTACATTTCAAATGCTTTCCTGAAAGTTCCCTATACCCTCCCCCCGCCCTGCTCCCCTACCCGCCCATTCTACTTCTTCTTGGCCCTGGCATTCCCCTGTACTGGGGCATATAAAGTTTGCAAGACCAAGGGGCCTCTCTTCCCAGTGATGGCTAACTAGGCCATCTTCTGCTACATATGCAGCTAGAGACACGAGCTCTGGAGGTACTGGTTAGTTCATATTGTTGTTCCACCTAAAGGGTTGTAGACCCCTTGAGCTCCTTGGGTAATTTCTCTAGCTCCTCCATTGGGGGCCCCTGTGTTCCATCCTATAGATGACTATGAGCATCCCCTTCTGTATTTGCCAGGCACTGGCATAGCCTCACTCGAGATAATTATATCAGGGTCCTTTCAGAAAAATCTTGCTGGCATATGCAATAGTGTCTGGGTTTGGTGGCTGATTATGGGATGGATCCCCGGGTGGAGTAGTCTCTGGATGGTCCATCCTTTCGTCTTAGCTCCAATATTTATCTCAGTAACTCCTTTCATGGGTGTTTTGTTCTCTATTCTAGGAAGGAATGAAGTATTCATACTTTGGTCTTTGTTCTTGATTTTCTTGTGTTTTTCAAATTGTATCTTGGGTATTCTAAGTTTCTGGGCTAATATCCACTTATCAGTGAGTGCATATCAAGTGACTTCTTTTGTGATTGGGTTACCTCACTACAAGTTCTCTCCATGTAGCTCAGGCTAGCCTCACTCTCACAAGTAGCTGGGACTACATGTACCAGCTGCCCTGGCTCACTTTATTTAAAATGGTAGCAATGTAGGAAAAACCACAAACTCCCTATATCTCCAGGCACACAGACAGAATATGTCTGTGAGAGAATGTGTGGGGTTTTCTTTTTTTTTTTTTCTAATTTTTTATTAGATATTTTCTTAATTTACATTTCAAATGCTATTCCAAAAGTCCCCCCCCCCCTCCGTGCTCCCTTGTCCACCCACTCCCACTTCTTGGCCCTGGCGTTCACCTGTATTGGGGCATATAAAGATTGCAGTACCAAGGGGCCTCTCTTCCCAATGATGACCAACTAGGCCATCTTCTGCTACATATGGAGCTAGAGACACGAGCTCTGGGGGTTCTGGTTAGTTCATATTGTTGATCCTCTTCTAGGGTTGCAGACCCCTTCAGCTCCTGGGGTTCTATCTCTAGCTTCTCCATTGTGGGACCTGTGTTCCCTCTTATGAGTATCCACTTCTGTACGAGACAGCTATATCAGGGTCCCTTAAGTAGGCACTAGTTGTCCTATGCCATAGTGTCTGAGTTTAATGACTAATTATGGGATGGATCCCCCATGTGGGGTAGTCTCTGTATGGCCCATCCTTTCATCTTAGCTCTAAACTTTGTCTCTGTAACTCCTTTCATGAGTATTTTGTTTCCTCTTCACAGGAGGAATGAAGTATCCACGAGCTGGTCTTCCTTCTTGATGTTCTTGTGTTTTGCAAATTGTATCTTGGATATTCTAAGCTTCTGGGCTAATATCCATTTATCAGTGAGTGCATACCCAATGACTTCTTTTGTGATTGGGTTACCTCACTAAGGATTATATCCTCCAGATACATCCATTTGCCCAAGAACTTCATAAATTCATTTTTTAAAATAGCATAATAGTACTCCATTGTGTAGATGTACCACATTTTCTGTATCCATTCCTCTGTTGAGGGACATCTGGGTTCTTTCCAGCTTCTGGCTATTATAAATAAGGCTGCTATGAACATAGTGGAACATGTGGGGCTTTCTTCCAGCATTCTGAGTAAGGATTTCTGATCTGTTAACAACCTAATGTGGACCAGCTAAAGTGTCTGACAGTCATTCCAAATTCTGACATCAACTACCTGGGCTTAGCCGAGTTGAGGACATAGTCCTACAGCGAGATACTAGTTTGCAAGACCTATGAACTTCCGATCAACAAATCTAGGCTCTTGTAATCCCTTTCCTGGGGTCAACTGAATTATTAGAATAGTTCGCAGAATTCAGAGAAACACATTGACTAGTTTATGAAAAGAAGACATAAAAAGATAACTAACTGAGTAGCCAATAGAATAGGTGGAAAGAGTTTGTTTTATCTAATTCATAATCCAACTCATAAGCCCCCCTGGGCTGTCTCTTTGGTGGAAGTTTCACTATGTAGGCATAAATCAGTAACATGGATAGTCATGGGAATAACCTTGACTGACCTCCAGGACTTTCCCCTTCTCAGATTGGGGTTAAAAGTGAATGCCAATCTTGTCTTCCTAACTTGTTCTTTCTTGGTCTCAGCCACCATCTTGAGCTACTAACTAAAAATGCTACACACTAGCCAGTGCATTAGCACACAAAAGACATTTTAAAAAATATATTGGAGATCCCAGACATTTTAGGAACTATGTCCAAGAAGATGGTGATGAAGATCAGCTCTGTGACACTCACTTTCCTGTGACCTACAAGATTTTCGACTCTCATGGCAGCTTCTATACTTCCTATTTCTTCCATACTCTGCCTTTGAGCCAATAGTTGACCATTTTAGGATTTGGAAAATTTCACAACAAAACAGTGAGAATATATTTCCCTAGACCTATAATAGGTTGTAGTGGAATGAAGGAAACATTGCCAAGATATCCTAGTAACAGAATATCTTAAGCAAACCACACGATTGTTAAGCATTTAGTGATTATAAAGAAATTTTCTTTGGCAAAGCAGAAATAGACTTCCACTTCAAATCTGTGAAATGTGTGTGAACATCAGTGGTTCATCTCATTTTCATTTGGAACCATTCCACCACCTGTAGGCAACTGGGAGACTGCTGGGAACCTCCAGGGACGTGTGGACCACACTTGAGAAGTGCTGGGTTTCTTGGAGCTCCATCCTTCCCATATGGCATTCTACAGCTCCAGTATGGAGTACTTGGGCATCCTCTGAGTCCCACTTCTCCTGACAGCTGCCAGTATTTGTCATGGACATCATTTTTGACCTTTCACAGTGGCTTCCACCTGCTCATGGAATGAAGTCCAGCTTGCTCAGGGTAGTAGCCAAAAACTATGTGTGTGGCCTGTGGTCTCTCAATGGTGATTGCTTCCAAATTCTTTGACTCTACTTAGGTGTCCTGCACGTGGCTTTTCATTCAGGTGATGTATCCTTACCTCTCCCACATTCTCTGGCCCACCTGTGAATACATGATGACAACCTTGTCTGCCTGAGAAGTACCCATGGTGATGCCACAGACTGGCATCACCTCCTGCCTTTACACAGACACACTGACATGATGGTAGGAAGACGACTGACCAGCCCGCATCACAGCAGCCCTAAAGACTGAGTATTGTCCAGGAATCTAGGCCAATATTTTGTGTTGAACGTAATGGTCTCTTTTTAAATTCTGAATTTAATTTTTTGTTGTTGTTAATTTCGTGAGAGCTGTGTGCCTGTTCCATCTGCCCATTGCTAGGCATCCTAGAGGAAAGGGACCAAAGGGTATGACTTTCTCTAGAACAGTGGTCCTTAACTTTTCTAATACTGAGACCCTTTAATACAGTTTCTCATGTTGTGGTGAACTCCAACCATAAAATTATTTTTGTAACTACTCCATACTTGCAATTTTGCTACTGTTATGAATTGTAACTTAAATATCTAATATGCAGGTTATCTGAAATGCAACCCCAATTGCAACCTATAAGTTGGGAACCACTGCTCTGGAAGGTAACAATTTAGACACCAGCTAACAAGACTTGAAAGGAAGTTATCGAAGTCAAAGCAACTGCGTTTTCCCTGCCTATTCCTTGGTCCACATTTCTTTACTGTGTTGATTTTCTGTCTGGGTCTATATTTAATTTTCTTCATGATCAAGAACATTATTCTTCTGTGCTGTGTGAATTTCTGATGATCATAACTGGAATCTTTGTTATCATTTATGTACAGTTTGCATATACATATTTCATGCATTCACTCTGGAGCAGTACAGAACAGGTCTTGCTATTTCAGTTAAGGGCACAGAATATCAAGAAGAACATTTTTATTTTTTAAATTTAAGGCTTGGAAATATGGTGCTGTGCGGAGAACAGGGAAGAATTCGAACAACTTTCTACCCCAGAAGAGTAAAACAAAACAGGGAAGGGACAGGAATGTCCAAGGAAAACTTAAGAGAGGATCCTAAAGCTTCTAGTCCAAGCATCTCTACATCCATCAGATGCAAACTGTCCGTGGTTCTTTAGGCAAAGAAAGGGCCATGGTATCAAGTGAAAACATCTTTTACAAGTTGATCCCAGATACTAGAGGGTTAAAGGCAAAACCATGCATATAGACACACACACAACTGTTTCCCCTTGCAAGATTAGAGTTGCCTGATTTCGCCTCAGCCATATTCCTATGTGATGATCCTTCACCACACACAAGACTGTCATTGTATATTCATTCATTAGAGATAATGATTTTGAGTCTCTGTCCCCACTGACCTGTGGACAGATGGCTAGCATGAATGCCATGTTTATCTGGACACCAGATCAGCCCCGGCAGCCCTGTGATGGGTCTGATCACGGTGTGGCAGCTGCATCTCAGACCTCCTCTTTTCTCCTCTCCTCCCAGGGTGGGGGCTGTGGGGGACTGCCAACTGGGTGCACTGCATGTGAACTTCTGCAGAAATGGGCCTTCTGGTCATGACCAGTTTTGCTTTCTTTTCATGACTGTCCGATAAATGTCAGGGCTGCTTAGAGCTAATCAGTTCTGATTGGAGGGAAAACAATCTGAAGTTCTAGATTGTTGGAAGCATTACTCAGTCCTGAATAACAATCGCTTGCCCCTCTCCCTTCCTCTGGCTTAATGTGGATGTGTTGGAACAAAGCCTGGGTGGAATGGGAGGGTTATGTCTGTGGATCTTACCTGCTGAAGCTTGGCTGGGTTTGAAACTCTGACTGCAGGGATGGAAGGAGCGATCCATTTCTGGCTGGACACATTAAAGTGTACACGCTCACTTGATCATTGTAGATACGCACATTTCTGCAGTGATTATTGTTAATATTATTTTAACAAACATTGTTTATTTTACCAAAAATGTATACAATAGGGCAGTTTAAACCAATTATTTCCTCTTAAAAAGATACTCTGTGAAACCCACAGTAACACTTTCCAGATTTATATGAAAGGATCAAATATATCAATTGTTACTTAAATTATTTGTTGTAAAACATTTTATGAAGATAGATGAACTCAGGGCTTTCTGGAGATTGCTATTAATTTGTTAGATAAATAATTTCAGTTAACCTCTGTATGCCAAGATGGTTTTTACCTCTGTCAGAGAAGATAGACTGCTTCTCAAACTTCATCAGGAAAGGAAGAAGGGGAAACCTGTTTAGAAGACACCATGAGTTTTCAGAGCTCATTCCTGTCCACTAGGGTATGCCCAGAAATTTTTCTCCCCTACAATGTATTTTGCACTAAGATTCCATATGTGTAAAGGTCTTTAGTAGATGGTTCTTTCTTTTCCCATTCTGTATCTTTTCTCTGTCAAAAGTAGCTCCCTTCATGCTAAAGTCAATACTGAAAAAAGCCACATGAGGCAATGCACAGCTATGGATTTTTTTTAGTCAAATGTGGCATATTTCTTTCTAGACCTTTCCATCATTTTCTATATATTTTTAAAAAACGATTTATTTACTTTTATTTTATGTGGCCAAGTATTTGTCTGCACACATGTATCTGTACCCCATTCCTGCCAGTGCCCACTCAGAAGAGCTGTCTCCTACAAACTGAAGTTACAGGTGGTTGTGAACTACCATGTGGTAGCTGAGAACCAGACTCAGGTCTTCTGCAAAAGCAGTGATTGCTCTAAGTTGCTGAACTATCTCTCTCTCCATGCCTCTGCATGCCAATTTCTGAATTCTTAAGAGTCTGAATCCATCTTTAGCCATGCTTGCCTGGAGCACTGATATCTGCTCTGGGGTCACTTTTTCCATCTAGACACTTCCATCTTCTCTTGCCACGTACTTCTGCTAATCTTGCGAACTCTTTCTCTCATGAAGTCTGCTTATGTCTCTCATTGCCTGCATATATGATCAAATCTGTGTATTGACTTGGATTTGGCTTCAGCTTAATTTTTAAAATTAACATATTTCATTCTTCTCTCTGTACCCATATGTATATGTGGATTTACCCGCATGTGTTTGTGCATACATACAGAGGCAGCAACTGATGGAGAGGATCTTCCTTAGTCACTCCCTACCTTTTTTTCCCCCCAATCCACACTGTACCCAGCCTTATTCATTATATTTTTTATAAACATTCATGCTATCTCAGACAGGACATGGACAGGAAATAACTAACATAAGAACTTTCAAACTTTTTTTTTTCAAGACAGGGTATTATTGTATAGCCCTGGCTGTCCTGGAATTCGCTTTGTAGACCAGGCTGGTCTCCAGTTGAGAGACTCACATGCCTCTTTCCTCCAAGTGCTGGGATTAAAAATGTGTGCCACCACCTTCCAGCTTCAAACCTTTTCCTTACATGGACTACCTAAATCAGAAAGACACTGTGAAGTCCAACCAAGTCTTCACTTGATTCTTTGAATGGGGAACGCTTAGAGTGAGGGCTGACATTTTGCATTCAGCACTTTGTTTAGCAACTTCTCACAGAGGATATTGACTTTCAGGAAATGAAATGAAGATGGAGGGGTTATGGATCTGAAGATCCATAGCCTTTTAGAAAAGGAGCCGCTGCTCTCCTCAGGATTACTGTTCTGGAATGTCACGACAGCGTCCAGGTCACCCCACAGACTGGAAAATCCCAGCTTAAAGGGGTCAGATCCTATAAGTCGTTGTCTTTGAGGGAGTTAAGTCTGTGCTAAAGGTGAAGTGGGTAGACATAATAATGAATTTTGGATTTTCTCACAAGACAAGGCATTCTGTACCAGGGTGGCCAACATGTGACATAAAAAAATCCTTCCTGTGTCAAAAGGAATATATTTTTTTTTCAAAAAGACATTTTTCTTCTACTTATCTTCTTCCTCCTTCTCCTTAATGTTATTATTGTATGCATTCGAGTAGGTGCCAACATACACGTGTAGAGGTAAGAGAAGAGCTTACTGGAATCAGTTCTCTCTTTCCACTATGTGGATTCAGGGAATGGAACTCTGGCTTCCCGGCTTGGGGGTAATCGCCTTTACCTGCGAAACCATCTCTTCAGCCTGAGGAGTCTTTCAAAGTCAACAGAAAAAAGAGTTTCTCCCCAAAATCAGCTTGGAAGACATTCTGTGAGTGACGCATGTGCCTTCCTCCCAAACAATGAAGTCTTCAGTGTGCTAACAACATAGCTCCTTTTAAAAAAATAAATAAATAAAAGGAAAACAAAATTCTGCATTTTTCTAAAGCTTGATATAAATAGTATTCCATACTGTGCAGTCCCCAGAAGCACACAGTTATCAAAAATGCATGCCTCACATTCGGCTTCTGCATCGTCAGCTCTCTGTGCCCCTCTGCATTTGCATTTTCTACAGGGTTGTTCCCATGCTTGCCAGCATCACTTGCCCTTTGGATATATTTTCTCCCTCTTTGCAGGGCCTTTTCCAGGCTAGGTCTACAGCTATGGGGGAAAAGATATAACAGATAACTGTGTGGTTCTTCTCTGTGGCCCTTCTTTCACCTTGGCTTTATTCCCTTTGACATCCCCTTTCTTTGGGACACAGGAAGGAGGAAGAAGGACTTTGAAGGATGCAGTAATGCTGGGCTTTTGTAGTCCCCGGAGCTGTTCTGACTGCTTCACATTGCTTTTCTCCACTTGAATTTCTGAGAGTCTCTCACTGAACCTGGAGCTGATCAGTTCCTCTGGAATGGCTGGCTGCAGAGTTCCAGGGATCTGCTTGTTTGACTATCTTGGTGATGGGGTTACAGAAAGGGCCTGCACACAGGTACTGGGGATCTGAATTCACATCTTTCTGCTTATATGGCAAGCATACCCACCTCTAACATACTTTACTATTTAAGAACAGATTTAGATTCCTAGGAGGCTGCTATGATAACACAGGGCCTACTCACATAGCTTCTCACATCACAGTATATGTGCTATGATTGAGAAATGAGCATTGGCTCATTGTTAACCAGCTGAAGCACATGTTTTTTCAGATTTCCTCTGTTAGACATGATGATCTCATCCTGGATACCACATCATGTTTTGTTGTCCTGCCTCTGAGGGTCCTTGCTACTGCTCACCTTGTCAGTGTGGGCTATTCCAATCTAGTATTTTGTAAAAAACTTTCCTGGGATTTGTCTAATGTTCATTTTCACAGTAAGCCAGGAGGAAGACTACAGAGGCAGAATAACTATTTTATGGTACACTGACCTTGAAGGAGAACTCATATAACAGAAATTTGACTCAGTGAATTCTGCACAGAAATTCTGAGTCTTCTGCCACAGGCTTTGCGTGTTCCAGGATCACGCGACTTAATACTATGACTCAAGGACCACTCACTATGTTGAGGTCTCATATGGGCAACCAGCCCTGTAGTGGGGCATCTCTATCCAGCCCATTCACCAAGTTATACAGCTCTAGGGCATCTTATAAGACAGCTTTACACAGCTTGCAATACAAAGCTAAGAACTTTGTATGCAGACAGGCTCTCTAGCATCTGGCATCCAATTCTCGGTTTCCCTCCTTCTCCTAGCCAGGCCCCTCACAGTTCTGAAGCCAATGGATCATTATTCTACCCAAGATTTATGACATTAGGCTATTCCCCCCCTTTTCATTCATAATTCCCTTCTTTTGGCTTGAATGTGAAACATTATTTTTTGTAGCCAAATCTATTATTATTATTATATCTTTTTTTTTTTTTTTTTTTTTTTTTTTTTTTTTTTTTTTTTTTTTTTTTTTTTTTTTTTTTTTTTTTTTTTTTTTTTTTTTTTTTTTTTTTTTTTTTGGCTTTTTGAGACAGGATTTCTCTGTGTAACCCTGGCTGTCCTGGAACTCACTTTGTAGACCAGGCTGGCCTCGAACTCAGAAATCTGCCTGTCTCTGCCTCCCGAGTGCTGGAATTAAAGGCGTGTGCTACCACCGCCCAGCTCTCTTTTATTTTTATTTTTCCAATCCCAGTTGTTAGTCCCCTCCTGGCCTGCCCTCTAACTGTTCCTCATCCCATACCCCCTGGCCCAACCCCCAACCCCCACCCCACCAGACTTTCCTACTCCCTGGGACCTCAAGTCTCTCGAGGGTTAGGTGCATCTTCTCTCACTGGGGTCAGACCAGGCAGTCCTCTGCTGGATATGTGTCAGGAACCTCATATAAGCTTGTGTATGCTGCCTGGTTGGTGACTCAGTGTCTGAGAGATCTCGGGGGTCCAGATTAGTTGAGACTGCTTGTCTTCCTATGGGGTTACCCTTCTCCTCAGCTTCCTCCAGCTTTGCTCCAATTTAACCACAGGGGTCCCCAGCTTCTGTCCATTGGTTGAGTGTAAGTAACTGCATCTGACTTTTTCAGCTGCTTGATGAAAGACTATTTTTTTATGTGTGTGAACACTTGGTTTCCAGTAACTTGGAGGAAGTTGTGGAAATTTTGGGGCCAGGAGACCCAGAAAACAGAAGTAGATTGCAGTAGGGCAAGCCTTGAAGGTGATATACTATGTTTCCTATCTTCTGCCCAAATGTGACCAGATGTTTTATACTCTTGCTGCCTTAGGTCAAATCTACCCAGCTACCATGCCTTACGTACAGTGAGAAAGTGTGCCCTCTGAGTCATGAGCTGAACTAAACCCTAAATTCCCGATCTCATTTCTGTCAGGAATTTGGCCACCATCAACTAGCAAATTAACGACTGTTTGATATCAAAATCGACAGTGTTGCTGATGAACCAGAGAGTGGTGTTTGTGGGCCTTCAGGACTTGTTTTGTGGGGGGAATGTGGAAGAGTTTAGAGCTATAGGCAATAGAGCCCAATGATGCTGTCAGCAGACATTAATGTGCACTTCTGGTGGGAATGTGCATGATCATGATGCCAACAGAAATGAAGAGAGTATGGGCTTGGTTCTTGAGGTGTCAGCTAAAGAAATGTGCCAAGAACTGGGCTAGGGGCCATTTCATGTTGTATTCTGAAAATGAATTTGGCGGCATTCTACCCATGTCTTAAAACTCTGAGACTGCATTCACAAGTAATGGACTAATTTACTTGGCAGAAGAAATTTCAAGACAGCATAGCATTTGGGCTGTGGCAGAGTTATCACTGCTTTTAGCCAGATTTACAGTGAGCAAAAAGTAGAACAGAAAGTTTTAAAAAATTGAAGTTTGTCAAGGAAAGGGTTGCGAGAACATTTAAAGTTTGCAGACAAGGCAACTGAGGACAAAGGAGTTGTTTTTAAAAAAGATAAACAAAATTTAAAAAAATGGACTGCATGCTTTGTACAAAGCCAACAGAGCTGAAGCTTTGAAGATGAGACTATTCGCTGGGCTTCTGGATGTTAAATCATGAGGCCATTTGTGGACCCTTTCCACTCATTCAAAATGGAATGCCCAAGGAAACAAAGACCCCTGGCTCTCTTGCTTCAATTGCCCTCATTTCTACTCTGTTCTCCAGCCTTTGCATAGCCATAGCCTAAGCGAGGAAGGGTACATTCCAAACTGGTAGCAGAACTTGGCACCATTCCTGTGATGCTCCTTTTACTGGTACATAGAATCCAAGAGCTGGTGAGGCCAGGCAATGTGGAGCAAAGGTGGATTCTGGGAGGCTCGTGCATTATGAGGTCATGAAGGTGAAATCTTTGTTGCGGCAGTGACCTCAAGTATAACAGAGATGATGAGAACATGAGACCTTTGCCAATGATAAGCATGAAACAGAGCCTGCACAAGAGAGAGCCCATGCCTTCTACATGTGCTGATGTTTGTTTGTTTTCCCCGCCCCTACATGTGGCAATGTTATAAAGGACACTCAAGCTGCTTGGAGCCCAGATGCTACTGCCACAAATTCAGATGCTGAATGTGGAGCCACAGGGTTTCATCCATACCTTGCTGGTTTTATTCTGGTTGGGTCTCATCTTTCCTTTTTTTTTTTTTGTTGTTGTTGTTGTTTTGTTTTTTCGAGACAGGGTTTCTCTGTATAGCCCTGGCTGTCCTGGAGCTCACTTTGTAGACCAGGCTGGCCTCGAACTCAGAAATCTGCCTGCCTCTGCCTCCCGAGTGCTGGGATTAAAGGCATGCGCCACCACGCCTGGCGGGTCTCATCTTTCCTAACTCTTCTTTCCTTCTTTCTTTTTGGAATGGGGATGTTTACTTTGTGCCATTGCACAGATTAGAAGTATGCAATTCCCTCCACTCTCACCTCTCTACCTTCCCATCCCCCACCTCCCCACCCCTTCATTCACAGCTAAGAGTTCTGGAAGAGACTGGAGTTTTGAACAGTGTTAGAACTCAGGTGGCAGAAAGATTCTTGAAATTGTACTGAATGTGTTTTGTGTCATAGTACAGTGGGTGATGGTGGAGGTGGAAGGTTATGGAACCTTTGGAGACAGTGGCCTAGCTAGCAGGAGTGGGTTGTTAAGAGGGAATGAGCCTTGAAGGCTACATCTGCTCCTAGCTCTGGTCTGAGCAATCTGCCTTCTGCTGCGATGTGAGCTGCTGGCTTGGGCTCAGCCTGCCATGAACCAGGATGAAACTGGTGATCTCTGTGAACTGTGGAGCAAAAGGAATCTGTCTCCCTTAAGTTGCTCTTTGAGATAACTGATCACTAACGGTGAGAAAACTCAGGACCATAGACTTTCTCTGTTCGTATGCCTGTCTCTATAGAACGAGTACTCTTATGTGCAAAGGTTTTGCATTCATTATTTGTTTCTCTGCTACGAGGCATGGTAGCTGATGCTTCATGTCTCCAGTGAACAACTGGCTGAATCATTATGAAATGGCTTTGTGTCTATGGGGGCCAGTGATGGGATATTATGGTCTGAGTATGAAATGTCCTTGCTGGGCAGTGATGATGCACACCTTTAATCTCAGCATACCGGAGGCAGAGGCAGGTGGATATCTGTGAATTTGAGGGGAGCCTGATCTATAGAGTGAAGTCCAGGAAAGCTAGGACTACAGAGAGGATCTGTGTCTTGAGAACCAACCAACCAAACAAATATCCATAAGTTCACGTGTTTGAGTAATTGGTCCCCAGTAGACAGTGTGGGCTGGATGACTCTCTACAGACATACCTATGATTGTATCACCGCATTGTACATGACAGTGTCTCTGGCTTATTATTCTTGGCATCTGCACTCTATGCCCAATAACCTACCTCCACATAGCAGACCAGTAGCACCTGTAATCTGGTGGTCGGTAGCGAAGAACTGAGCTAGGGGGTTCCTCCTTAAAGGTCGGATGTGTCATATGCACAGAGAGCAGATGAGTATAAACAAGCCATTCAACTAAGTGGCTGCCTCATCTGAAAGTCAGTTTTGGTTGCTGTAAAAAAAAAATGCTGACCATCCCTTAATACCGAGACAGGAAAGCGGCACTGCAATCAAACATAATTGGAAAATTACAGGATCTCAGAATTACCCTATTGCAAAAAACTCTCTTTCATGCTAGGCGGAGAATCCCAGGCATTGATTTTTTTTCCTTCCCCCCTTAACTTCATGTGAGGAAGCCTGTTGAAGATAATCAGATTTTACTGAGATGATACAATTTGTGAATTTCTCCATTAAAATAATACTTCAACGGTCATTCAGAACCTGGTCAGAAGTGTCAAGGGAATGCATCATTCGGGAAATTCAGATTGATGTAAATCTGAGTTGATGATGCTGTCTGTCATGTGGAACTCATTCACTCTAGGATTGTTTTCCTTGCTATTCAGGTATAAAGCCCCAGGTGTGCATGCATGACTGGGCTATAATATTCCATAATAAGCCATTAGTCTTCCTAAAGGTATAGGCTACAGAGATGTCCACAGTTTTGCATACATGCCAGTGACTATATATTCCCTTAAAACATTATATGCGCAGCATTTTTAAATACCACTAGCCAGGCTATAAATTGTCACAAGCTTTGTAGAAGGCGACTTGACAATGCATTTTAAATACCCTGCAAACGCTCCTAGCCAATAATTTTATTTCTGGGTGCATATGTTCAATTTTTTCCTTCGAAAAACTTACCATAATGAGAAATTTCAAGCTAATACAAGAATAGAAGAGAATAATGAACTCCAATATAGCCAACCTCTAGCTTCAATCATTCTCAATTTGGGGCTAACCTTGTTTTCTGTACCTAGCTGCCCCTCCTCAACGGTATTATTCAGAAAGACACCATACCATTTATATTATTTATTCTGGAAGTATGTCAGCACAAGACTGTTAAAAAGATGTAAGCTCTATGAACATGAACATGATGCTGTTCTTACACCTTAAAAATGGTCATCTTTTCTTGATATTATCTGCCATTGTCAGTCTTCAAAATTATCTGATTATTTAATAAATATTTTATGGTAGGGTTGTTCAACGTGAATCCAACTAAATTCTCATGCATTAGGCTAAAAATGCTTGTTTTTTTAAAAAAATTATTTTATTTTAAATTTTAATTCTGTGTATATGCATGCAAGGGAGTTGTGTATGTGAACTAAGTGCTCATGGAGACCAGAAGAAGGTATCAAGCCAGGAGTGGCTGACTGAAGTGAGTTTAACATTGTTACAAGGTTAGTTTGGTTTGGTGCCACATGCCTACCTTTGATCCCAGCACTTAGGAGGCAGATGCAGGCAGACCTCTGAGTTCAAGGCCAGCCTGGTCTACTGAGCAAGTTCCAATAAACCAGGGCTACACAAAGACATCCTGCCTTGAAAACCAAGTACATAAGTAAATAAGCAAACCAATACGAAGAAAGTATCAGATTTCCCAGAGCTGGAGTGACAGGTGGTTGTAAACTTCCTGATGTGCTAGGTACCAAATTTGGGTCCTTAGGAGAGTAGCTACGCTCTTTGTTCCTTAGCCACCTATCTCTCCAGCCTCAGCTTCTTATGCCTCTTAAGGTTTTGGGGTTTTGTTTTGCTTGCATTGCAACTCACTTGTTGGAGCATTGAGAGAGCTCTATAACTCCCCACTCCTATGTCTTACTGCTTGTTCTAGTGAGCTTCCTTTCTCAACATGACACGGCCTAGGGTCATCTGAGAAGAGCATCTCCATTGAGGGGTTGCCTGGATCAGATTAGCCTGTGAACATGTCTGTGGGGCATTGTCTTTATGATTAATTGATGTAGGAGGCCTCAGCCCACTGTGGCTGGTACCATTCTTTGACAGGTGGTTCTGAGCTGTATAAGAAAGATAGATTAACATGAGCCTGTGAGTGAACTAGTAGGCCAGCCAGCAAGCTGTGCTCCCCCATGGCTCCTCCCTCCAGGTTCCTGTTTTGAGCTCCTGCCCAAGTTTCCTCACTGAGGAACTGAGACCTGGGAAGGGTAAACCAGGTAAACCCTTTCTTTTCTGAGCTGATTTTGGTCAGAGTGTTTTATCAGAGCAACACAATCAGACCAAAAAGGGGTGGGGTGGGGGAGATAAAGGAGAGGGGGAGAGAGAGACAGAGAGAAGAGAGAGAAAGAGAGAGAAGGGAGAGAGGGAAAGAGAAGTGGGGGAAGAGAAGAGAGAGGGGAGAAAGAAGAGAGAGAAGGGAGAAGAGACAGAGGAGAAAGAGAAGAACGAGGGGGAAGAAAGGCCAGAGGAGGGGATAAGAGAAGAGAGTTAGAAATGTGTGTGTGTGTGTGTGTGTGTGTGTGTGTGTGTGTGTGAGAGAGAGAGAGAGAGAGAGAGAGAGAGAGAGAGTGTTACTCTTTGTTCTGTCTCTGTACCACCTCCTCTCTGCTCCCTCATCCATCTCACACACTGGGAAAATTTTCTTGAAACCTTTTATCTAGGCTTGGGTTTTGTTTTTTGTTTTATTTCATTTTTGACAAGAATACCTTCAAGATCATGATATATACTTGTGGTTTGGATGTAAAGTGTTCCCCCAAAGTGATAATGTGTACTCCATTTGGTTCTCATTGGTGGCACTACTGAGGGGTGATTGGGGGACAGTACTTTGTCAGTTGATTTGTTGGCAAGTGTGTAGTTAAATGGGCCATTAGAAGTTGGGGCCTTGCAGGAAGCCGGTCATTGAGAGTGAGCTTTGAAGGGTATATCTTTTTTTTTTTTTTAGATATTTTCTTAATTTACATTTCAAATGCTATCCTGAAAGTTCCCTCCCCCCCTCCCCGCCCTGCTCCCCTGCCCACCCACTTCCACTTCTTGGCCCTGGTGTTCCCCTGTATTGGGGTATATAAAGATTGCAATACCAAGGGGCCTCTCCTCCCAATGATGGCCGACTAGGCCATCTTCTGCTACATATGGAGCTAGAGACATGAGTTTTGGGGGTTCTGGTTAGTTCATATTGTTGTTCCTCTTCTAGGGTTGCAGATCCTGAAGGGTATATCTTGTCCCTGGGACCTGTTTGTTTGTTTCTTTAAACCTCTTGTCTGGTCTAATAAAGCCAGTTAGCTTCATCATATGCCTTTATCATAATGTCTTACCTCACTGTTCAGGGACCTAAAAGCAATGGAGCCAAGGGGCTATGGACTGAGACCTCTGAAATCATAAAGCAAAATAAAACTTTATTCGTTTGATCTGGTTTCATCCTCCTCCATTGATGATCAGTAGTTATCTCCTTCCATACTGCTCAAAGTGATCAACATACATCCAGATTACAGAATTATCATAATATTTACCAAGAGCTTTAAAATTGTTTGGCCATACAGATTTTAAAATGTAATTTTCCTTGACCAAATACCAGGGTGTCATTTCTACCATACTGCAAGCTATCATTTCTAGCTAAAACACTATAAATATTTCATCCATTCCTTTACCAACTTTCAGGATAGCAAGTTGTTTCTCTGGTGTTTAAGATGGTGATGTGTGGTCATGAGAGTAATGACCCCAGAAATATCTGCAGTCAAATTCGTGGCTATGGTGAACCTGTTTTTTTAATGTGGCAAAAGAGAAATTGCTACTGTGATGGAGTTAAGGACCCTGAGATAGGAAGATATTCTTAGATGGCTCTGATGAACCCATCAGAATCTGTCACAAAAGACAGGCAGCAGATATGGATTGAAGTCAGAGGCAATGGGGACATAGCAGAAGTCAGAGTCATGGGGGGCCATTAGCCAAGGAAGAGAGGCAGCCTGGATGCGAGAGAAAGAAAGGAAATGATGGGACCTGTTTTAAGTCAGCAATTTTGATTTGTTGATCTCTGTGTGTAATACATAGGCTGTAAGAGGTGTTGAGTGAGTGTTAAACACACAGGTGGATCAATAGGGGTAGAAAAAGCTACTGTGATCCATACAGGCAGAGGTATGAGCAAGTGAACACGTGACTTAATATATGAACAAGTGATTTTAACTGGGTTCAATCGAATTTGAAAACGTTGACAAGCAGAAAAGCTGACTTCTCCAGTCATTGTAACAAGGCAGGAAGCTCATCGCTGCATCTATAAAAGCCAAGTACAGCTTCTCTGTGAAAGTATCCCTTGATGTCTTTGGGTTAAGGTCCTTGTGTGCCACTCAAATGACATGGGATGCACATTTAGGAGCTGGACTATCAATAATATCTTTCATCTTTTTAAATCAAGTCAGTGTTGGAAACTTTACTCTGTCGGCTTACAAGGCTGCTGAAAGGTTGGGTATCTGAACACAGAAACCAAAGAAGGATGTTTTCTTCACACCAAAGTCCAAATACCAACCTACAATCCCCATGCCTTTCCCTATTTTCAAGGTCATCTGTCATATCTGTGGAGGTTCAGTCTTTGACTGATTATCATTACAATGTTAATAATCAACAAATACATTTTTTTCATTGGCCTTGCTGAAATTAAGTAAGCATTATGAACAATAGGAAACAATAAGAAACAGTCCCCCACCCCATATCTGGTCCAACATTGCAGAGTTCCTTTTCTCTACAGCAAAGGTCATGACCTTGGCCAGCATGGTCATTTGATGGGCTCTGAGTGTCCCCAGGAGGTGCATCTAGGTGTTTCCAGGTCAGGGCTGTCTTCTTCATCTTCCAGTCACTCCTCTATGTGACCTTGTTCTTGGTCACACCTATTCAAGGTCTCTACTTGGACAGATGACAGGCTCAAAGCATAGTAAAAAGGAGTCAGGATGGGCGGAGGAGGGGTGAGCAGAACTCAGGTATTTTGGTTAAAGAAGTAGTTCGGGAGAGCAGAGAGGGACAGTGCAGATACACCAAGCAGAGCTTAGATATGGACGGTTTGATTTTATGGTCGGACGAGGGAGCTAAGGCCAAGGCAAGCTGCCGCCTCAGGAGATGGCTGTGTGTAGTGACTGGGGCTCTACAGTTTCTAAACATAAACTTGTTTCCTTTTCATCACACAGCGTTTCCCCCAAACAGGAAAAAAAAAGAATAATGAAGTCCAGTCCTAAAGGGGATGACTGTAGGCAGAGATAGTTCCACTACTTTATGTGAGCAAATACACCATTGTCACAGAGGCAGATCCCAAGGTTAGTGTGATATTTAGCCAAAAAAGTTAGTCTGGTTTTGTCACCTATCTAATGGAACCCGGTGACACTGGGACAGCAAGGCCAAGCAAAGGAGGAGACTTCAATGGTCCTTCTAAGGTAGTGGGACTCTCAGCATATGGCTCTCAAACAGAAAAGGCAAGTGTATCTCTAAAATAGCTTTTGGCTGATTCCATGACAGAAGAAGCAGAGATTTCAAATCACTGGCATCCCACCCATCTAGCTACTCACCTGCTATTCAGTCATTCTTTCAGAAGAGCATTCAGTTTTGGAGCTGGGGTTATAGTTATATCAGTAAAGTATGTGCTATATAAACATGATGACCTGAGTTTGATCCCTAATACCCATACTTTTTTTAAAAGATAAAAATAAAGAGCTAGGTGTGGTGATATACGCTTTTAACCCTAACACTAGGCAGGAAGAGACAGGTTCCAGGCTATAAAAGGAGACCTTTCTTATTTAAAAAAAAAAAAAAAGGTGGATATTTCCTGAATGCTAGCATCCAAAGTTGTCTTCCTCCTGATTTCCACTTGAATGTGTACACACATGAAGCCACATGCATGTGACCTTCACACATACACATACACACACACATACACACATGCACACACACAGACAGAGACAGAGACAGAGACAGAGAGAACATATTGAATGCCTGCTGTGTTCTATTTTAGATGTGGTACCTAGTGTTAACAATCTAGAAATGGATACAGCCTTGGAGTCTATGCTAAGTTAGAAGATAGAAAGTATGTAATTTCCACAAAACAATGGAAGTGGTGGTGCAGCAGGAGCTGCACAAAGGATGGAGAGCACAGTAGAAGAGACAGATTATTTTATGAGTGTTTGCAGGCTTCGTAAGGAAGAGGAGGCTTGACTTTGGTCATTAGAGATGAGTGAGTATCTCCTAGGCAGATACAAAGGCCAGACATTCCTGCCAGTGCAAAGGAAGAATGGCAGGCACAAATGTATAAGAGTAATAATAGGCTGCATCGAAAACGTGTGTGTGTGTGTGTGTGTGTGTGTGTGTGTGCACGCGTGTGCACTTCCACACCACAGGGGCAGGGGAATGTTGGGTCTTGAGTGAGGGTAGAAAAATCAGATTGTTGGAAGCAACCTAGGAGTGGTCACAGGCACTGTGGCGCAAAGACTGGAGAGAAGACCCAGTTGGTAAAAGACTTGCCCCACAGGCATGAGAATCTGTATTTGAATCCCCAGAAAGCTGGCTGTGGAAGTGTGTGTGTCAAGGCACACCATTCTTTCAGAGCCCAAGGAACAGCGACAGGAGGATTCCCAGAGCTCATCATCTAGTCAGTTATTCTAGCCCAATCAGTGAGTCCCTGGTTCCAGTGAGAGACCCTGTCTCAAAGAATAAAGTTTGATTGAGGAGGACATCTGGTGTTGACCTCTGAACCTACACATCCACAAGGTTACTAGTACAAAAATGAAATGTGTCTGATCCTGTAGCTCTGGACCAATCCTGAAGTTCTGCCTAGAGTTTAGTCTCTGCATCATTTAATCAGCTTTCCCTGTCCAGTTGTGTTTTCTCTAGAACAGTGGTTCTCAGCTTGTGGTCATGATACCTTTGGGGGTCACATACCAGATATCCTTCATACCAGATATTTACAGTGAAAAATCATAATAGTAGAAAAATTATGAAGTTGCAGCCAAAATAATTTTATGGTGGGGGTCACCATAACATGAGGAGCTGAATTAAAGAGGTGCAGCACTAGGAAGGCTGAGAACTACTGAGCTAGAACTTAGTATTCATATCTGACATCTTGTGTGATTAATGTATATTTGTGAAAAGAAACCATGAACTGTATTGGTGGAACATGAGCTTGTATAGACTGTACAAACATCTTGCCAGACATTTGTTAGAATGTCAAGACATCCCAGGCTCAACAAAACACCATTGAGACCATTGGGCATGGCATCTTCTGTGAAGCAAAGCAGGAGAAGGTATGGAATTGGAGGAAGGGGAGATTGCCTGGTTGACAGGGCTGCTGGGCTTTTGCTGTCAGTTGAAGTTTCTGCTGAGTGCAGGTTCATTTCCCTTCCACAATCAGGGCTTAACCCTGCTCTCTGCCTCACTTTATGCTAAAGAACAGATGAGACTATGCAGATAAAAGCATTTGGTGAAGGAAAGTCACAGGCAAGGAAAGGACCAAGTGCCGAGCATTGCATCAACCCAGAGGCCCACCAATGGGTCCTCTTCACTTCAGTACCAACAGTCATTGCTACAAGCACCTAAGTTCTTACAGAGACAAGTTTGGGCTCCTGATGGGTGCTGAGCTCCATGTTCTATTTGGAAGAATAAGACAATATCCTTGACTCTCAGGAATCCTTGCTGAAGAGACATTGGGATGGCGAAGCCAGTTCATCTATTCAGCATTAGGACTATTTACACATTCTCCTGATGCAGGGACCACTCCAGGTGTCACAGGTGACCCAGTCTTTGAAGATGGAGTAGTGAATGATAATTTCTGTCAGCTCAGGGAGAATGTTTTTTGTTAAAAACAGCTCTACCACTGAGATCTATCCCTGGCTCAGAGAATGTCTTTAGGTCACAGGAACTAGAGTAAGGGAAGACTGACTGATACCTTGAATATTACCTGGGAGTTCAAAGAAATCCAAAACCCTTGGGCCTTTCCTAGGCTGAGTGCACTCATCAGAATCTATCATCTGATTGGTCTTTAGATTAGAAGATCAGGATCTTTTGGACACTGTTGATAATTGGGCTGAGAAGAGAGAGCTGTGCTCTATATATAGAATGTTTAGCTGCATCCTTGGTCTCTATCCACTAGATTCCAGTAGCATGTTCTCCCTAGTGGTGAAGCCCATTACTGCTGGACATCGATATATGTTTCCTGATGAACAAAATCACCTTGTCATTGACAATCATTGGGTTTCACATAACATGGTCCCAGCCTGCCACCCAAACACATTCGGGAACCTGTCAGAAATGCTGGTTGCCAGACCTGCTGAGCTGATCATGCTTTACCATGCCCAACAGGTAGTTCTGGAAACATTAAAGACATAAGAGAGCCTTACGGCCTGTTCCCAGGGCACCAGAAGACCATTTGGGAAGCTTTGGCGGTGGTATAGTGTTCTCCATCCTGCACCAATGAAATCAGAGCACTAGCAGTTAGGACCAGGCGATTGCAAAAGCACAACTCAAGTTGAGATCCAGTCAAGCCAAACACAGAAGGAGGGATTCATAGAGAAAGCAAGCAGGGAAGAACCAGACCTTGATGTTCTTGACTTGGTTTTCCAGGGGTCTTGCCCACTAGGAAGATTTAAAGGTTACAGCCTGGACCCCGAGTAATTCCATACCTACACACCATGTATAAATAAATATATCTTTGATCAAACATGCTGGTTGTGTGCAAAACACTATTATCTCTGACATATGCTGTCCAGCAGATTTCACAGGTAAGTTTTAAACAATCCTCTCTTTCTCATCTTCTGAACACTGTGAGGAATCTGGGAAACAGTTGTACTTCTTTTTTGTCCACTGTCTCCACCCCCAACACCCTAAGGTCAGAACATTTGTTGATTGCTTTTCACAGGGCACCATAGGTGACGTGGTCCTATCAAGAAACAGCAGAAATGTCAGCACTCATATGAAAATGTATGTCATGGGTGATAACCCGTGTAGTCACTCAAGTACCACAGGACAGAAATAGCTGAAGGAGCTTTGGAAACTCTTTAGGGGAAGATAGGTGGTAAGTGGGCTTCACAAACTTTTCTCAGCCTCCTCACACACTGTTCAAAACAAGATCAGAGCTTGACTCCTGGTGAAAGTGGACATTATCCATAGAAGATTCCCATACTCTGTCAGAACCTAAGTCCAAATGCCCCACGAACGGCTCATACCAATGAACTATCATCCCCAGTGTTCTGTGGAGAGGAATTCATCTCTTCTTTGCAGTTGTGCAAATTAAGACCCAGAAATATTTAACTCCTTCCTATTCAGTTGGCCTTTAAATGTATTCCGGATGTTGGTACCTGAAGCTCTTAGTCATGCAGAAGATACATGATAGCTTTTGCCAGTCCAGATGACCAAAGTCAAAACAGACAGACAGACAACACATCACGTGGGATTGAGCCAGGTATTCATTCTATACGTTGCAATGCTGGAGATAGGGTCTGAAAATAACATTTTCCAGCATGTCTTGATAGATGGTTACACCCTGATACCGGTGGGTGGCATGGGGCTTCCATCTTGTTTTGGAACTCTTACAGCAACAATAGAGAGGTTCAGCCCTAATGGATTTTGGTGATCAAGTGTATGTCATGGGTGATAACCCATGTAGTCACTCAAGTACCACAGGACAGACCTGTGTGTGCTCTCCACAATACACTATACTTGGCATCAGTCATGTAGGGACCGTGTGAACCCCAAGTCTTGATGCTTCCCGTGACCATGCTCTTGCCATACTTAGATGTCCAAGCACTATTTTGGGTCTTTGCAGAGACCCTGGGCACACATATGTGACAGGCATTTGGTGGTCTTGTGTACCCCTTCTTGAGTTCTAGATCTTAGTAACCAAACTTAATTCCTTTTTGTTCTTCAAATCTTCAGCTAGTCTTGGCTTGTTGAGTAAACTTGATACCAAGTTTAGAAAATTGTGTTAGCTTTTCCATGCCTGTCACTGGATCTTGACTGATTTAAGTAAGTTAAACTTGGGGAAGGCTTTCTTAAGAAAGTAACACAACTGAAAATTAGATAATGAGGAGGAAGAATCCAGGTGAAGGAGGGAAGAAGGGTGGCAAAAAGGAGGAAAAACAGGTGCCAGATCCCAGCATTGTGAGAATGCTTGCTGCAGTGTGTAGTCACTTCCTGTAATGTGAGGACACTTCCTGCAGTGTAAAGGCACTCCCTGTGTGTGAGAGTACTTCCTGTACTGTAAAGTTACTTCCTGTAGTGTGAGGGCAGTGTAAACTCACTTCATTACCAGAGCAGAGTATGGAATAGGGAAGAAGTAAAAGGTTGGCAGGGTATGTGGGACAGACTGTATTTTGAGAGGTCTTGGGCCTCTCTTCAGGGTAACTCATTATGTCCCTCTAAGTGGCACCATCCCATACATGTCCTTTAAAAGTTTTTCATGTGATGTCCTTGCCCATAGGTACCATAGTGATGTTGGAGAATCATCAAAGGTTAAGAAGAAGACTAGGTGTTGTCTGTGGAGACATGTTTTAGAATCGATATGTAAAACTGAGGTAGGTGGTTTTATGGTTATCTACCAGGACAAGAGAGAAGCTCTCATGGTGTCGCCTGGAGTTAGATCTTTGTGTTTAACCATTCCTGTAAAGAAGAAGTTGGAGCATGTAAAGGACTCTTAGCCTGGCATCTGAGACTTCTGGGTGATCATCCCTGGATGTGCAATAGGAATGACAGAGACAGGGTTTACACAAAAGTGATTGTTCTACTGCCTATATACTACTCCTTTGTCCCACAGGGAAAAGGCTGTCCCTCATATTCTCTAGAGGGGTATGAATACCCTAGTGCCTACAATAAATACACTTGCAGTGTTTGCAACTGACTTGAATTACTGGATTGTTTGGGGAGCTGGGTTCTCAGAATTTCTGTCACCTGAGAAGTATGTGTTGATCATCTGGAGGTGGCTGGCCACTTCTCGGAATTGTCTTCTTCTCATTCACCAAGGCAGCCACTCCATTGCTGTGGCCAGTACTGCAAGTCTGGAGGCTACTTGTTCACTAAGACCTCTGAACCCAGTAATCAGCAGATGAGATGGCCCTATGCTGGCCTTGTCAATTGTCCAGCAGTTTGTGAGGCCACCATAATGCCCACAATCTCACGCATAGTGTAAGATTGCCTTTGGGAGGCAGATCTGATGACTGGCCAAAACCTCTACCTGCCTCACTGACCCACAACCCTGGCAGATGTCGCCATACAGATATTCTCTCTCCTCTCTCTCCCCTTTCTTGCTATATAACACAACTGTTTAGGAAAAAAAAATAAAATCCAAGACAAACCCATTTTCCATTTATGTGAATTGGGCTTGGTGCTACGGAATAGAAATGATTGTCCTTTTGGCAAACTAAATAGGGTACCAAAATGTTTGCCCCTGAAACGGAAGCTGGATGCTCTGAGTGTGGGCCCTGCATGTCCTGCTTCCCCAGCTTGAAGCCTGCATCCTCAGCCAGGCTGACAGTAGAGACTCGAATGCCTTTCTGATAACTCCTGCATGCCCCGTGTTGCTGGGGATGTTTTAGGATATTTGTTTGTTTTTTTCTTTTCATTTCTCTTTGGAAGATCTTTATGGCCTAAGACCCTGGTCGCTGCAGGGCTGAAAAGACAACAAATTTATGGCAAGCCTGGAGAACAAGAATCCAAGGATGCGTTTCCCTAGCTTTCGGTTGGTAATTTATTTTTAAATGATCTTTCTGTTATTTATGGGTCTCAGTGGCTCTGATGGCCACAGTAAACTGTCTCTTATCAGACTAGCAAAACGAACCGGACTAAAAGAAAACTATCGCCTTTCATCCCAGGAAAGACTAAGAATTTTGGCTGCCTCAGAAATGCAGCTAATGCCCTGGATTCCTTTTATCTTTGAGGAGCAGTTCTGCTCAGGGACACCAGGGACTCTGAATGTATAGGGGTCATACTGTCCTCTGGCTCTTTAGTGACTCACAGCACAAAGGACCACCCTCAGTTGAATCTAATATAAGGTTCATGGTGCCCACCGTGATGCTTGAAGCAGGAGAGGAAGGATAGCAGAAAGATCTGGCCCTGTGTACTCAATAAATACTACCTGTGGGACTCTTCCTTCCTTCCTTCCTTCCTTCCTTCCTTCCTTCCTTCCTTCCTTCCTTCCTTCCTCCTTTCCTTTCCTTTCCTTTCCTTTCCTTTCCTTTCCTTTCCTTTCCTTTCCTTTCCTTTCCTTTCCTTTCCTTTCCTTTCCTTTCCTTTCCTTTCCTTCCCTTCCCTTCCCTTCCCTTTCCTTTCCTTTCCTTTCCCTTCCACTTTGCTCATGGCCCCCCTTTGGGACTATACAGTCCAGAACCCAGAATGGAAAGATTTTCATTTGCACATGCAGTTGAAGCTTTCACAATACGAATGCAGACAATAAACCCACTTGGAGTCCTGAGCCCTGATCTTCCAACACCATCAGAAGGTAGTGAGGCGAGCAAGGATGGCGATTTATTCTCCCCAGAAGCAAAGACTGGCTTCCACTCCAGCATAATTACAGTTAGCAGGGCCTTGTCTGAGGCTGATGATTCTCCCAAGTACACAACTGTCTATTGTTCTCCTGCAGCTTGTTACCATGGCGATCTAATTAAAGCAGCATCCGATGCTGCCAGCCCCAAAGGTAGGGGCTGTGTGTACATCTCCTAGTGGTTGGGGGCACACATCTTGCTCCTCCTGAGGGGCTTTCCAAATTCTGAATGGGAGTTCAGGATATGACTCAGAAAGAGGCAGTTGCATGTTATTCTCTCTGTGCTTTTTGAGGGGAAGGTGGTGAGACAGATACTGAAGCCTTTGTGACCTCCAGCAAATTGCTTACAGTGTTTCATTCTCTGGTCCCTCTTGTATGACTGGGCGGCAATATCTGTCTCCTAAAGCAAAGAAAAGGCCATGAAAGCATCTGGACAGAATGCAAGGGAGCAGGCTGAGTGTTCCTGCACTTACAACAGGATGAAGGCAGAGGGCTCAAGGGGAGGAAGCCTGGACTTCGGCTGGTAGGTCAAGGTCTAGATTATAGCTTCGAGGCTGGGGGCAAATGATATTCGTGGATTTCTTACCTAGCATATATGATGGAGACAAAGTCATCACTTCACGTGGCAATGACCATGCTGTATAAAATTGTGTGATATGTCCAACACACAATAGCCATTCAGTAAAGGCAAGGCAATGGGAAGACCTTCCAGGGCTCTCAGTGCAGGGGCCGTTGCCATGATGCTCAGACAAAGCCTGCTATTATGACCATGGCTAAGAGGGTGCTTAGAGTGCGTATACTGTACTCGGTGTGACCCAGTTAACTTCTTCATGCTACTAGTCCTATCTCCAAACTTGTAGAAGTGTGAGGAAACACAGGTTAGTCTTCACGTTCCTGTCTGTCAATGCTTAAAGTACAGTAAACTCCTCCTTCTGGATATACAGCCTACTCCTTTAGCTCTGGCCACTTTTCTGAAGAATGAGAGATTATTTGGCGCTGACATACATACGTATCATCTTCTGTAACCCTTAACATCCATCCTACAATGTGAAGATCATCCTCATCCTATTCCTAAGATGCATAGCTACAGCTTTGGGGAGGTCAGCTGCCTCATCCAAGGTCTCTTCTTATAAGTGGACCTGAATTTGAGCATAAGTATCTGATCCCTTCAGCCCAAGGCTGTGGTTTTTCTGAACTCCTGTACCATTTGGCCATTCCCTGGACTGTTGAGCTATGTGAAGCAGGCATCAAGTCTCTGCCCTTCCTTCAAGTCAAGGTTTCAACATATACTCCAGTTATGAACAGACATGAATAGGTATTACATGAATTCTTCTTGGGGAGATATGAATAAATGTGTAGTCACCCCAGATTGGGCACCAACCACCGGCCACCATAACTGTTCCACCAGAGTCCACCTTGGAAAAACCAATGAGTTACTTATGAAGCATGAGTGAGAGATGACTTAACAGCTGTGCCACTAAAATATCTCACCCTAGCATGGGTAAAACCTTCCTCATAGCTATATAAGTGGAATGTCCCTGGCAGTTAACCCAAACTCCATATACTGTAGTACCCATTAAGACTACATGCAGAAGGGACAAAATTATACTCAGTTATCACTGGGTGCAAGAGACACTGCCTGGATTCTCAGATACGGGTCTTATGACCTTGTCCAATACTTCCTTCTCTGAAGGAAGATCCACAGTCCTGATGTTGAGGGGATCTTATGAGTAGTCATAATTCCTCCAGTAAAGATGGCGATGGCTGCCACACTCAGAGGACAGCTTTTTCATAATGACACACACAGAGAAAGACAACACCTAATACAATGTCCAGCCATTTAGTCAACAGAGGTTCAAGGCCTCCATGTTGATTTTATTCAAATTCAAGGACAAGCATTCTCAGTCCACTGCCTTAAACAGAAAATGTTATGTCTAATGTTAGCAACTGATCCAGTTAGCCACCTGCCAATGTCTCCCTCCCTGCGCCTGTCCTCGGGACTTCCTCCAGCATTCCTAGAGTCCCGTGTGAGCTGGTCAGAGAACATATGCTCCTGATTACTTCTCGGCTCATCAAAGGCCCGATCTCTTGCCTTGTAGCCAGAACAGCTCAACACCTCGTCCACCCACCACAGCCCTCGCTTCCTTTTTATGAAGATTGGGAAGCAAAATCATTTCAAAGGCTACCAATTAAATGAACCCTGCCAGGCCTGTAACCACAGTGCACCTTTGGAGAGCCAGGGAGTTACAGCCTCTGTAACTGACAGGCCGGCACATGTGGTCTTTATGACCCTGTAGCTCTTACCCCCAAGACACTGACTGCTTCCCCTCCCTTCCGGATACCCACTATTCTTCCAGGCCATCCAAGGGCAGGGCTCTACCTGACATTTTTCTCATTAGATTCTGCTAGACACACATGCTTACCCATAGGCCCACAAGCCGGGGCAAGCTCCTGGCCCTAAAGTGGTGTTGACTTTTATAGGAGGAAGATAGAAATCTCTACCTTTGACTGTTCGTGTAGGCCCGATTGCCCTCTGGATAGCTTCTGAGCCTTCTCCAACTCTTCTCTCCAATGCCACCTGCCCCTGTTGGGGCTTCATTGCTCCCTTCTAAGATGTGACTCTGTTTACCCTTTATATGGTCATTAAGGGGTACTGAAACCCAAGGTCCTTAAATTTTATCAGTGACTCCCTGTTGTCTATGGCATAAATCTTCTTGGGCTGGGATGCCGGCATCTATGATGACTCTCGGTCCGGTTTTCTTCCTAATTTGACCTCTGAGTCAGTGACAGCAAACAGTATGGTGCCTGTGCACACCACGCCCTTTCATGTGTCTGTACCTTGCTTTACCATCTGCTTGGCCTAGGATACCCTTCCAAAGTTCTTCAAAAAACAAATTCTATTTGTTCTCTGGTAGGCAGCCCATAGTCACCCAAGTATGCGGCCTCCTTTTTGTGCTTCGATGTTGGGGGGTTTCTTTCTGTGTAGCACTTTTTTTAATATATCCTAATGATCTCATATTTCATTTTTCTGGGAACATTAATAGACTTCTGTGAATAGGCTCTATTTCTTATTAATCTTCTATAGTTTTGGTATCTCATTCAGTTACTGGCTCAGAGTAGACACTCAATAAAAGCCTGGTAAATTGATCCAGCTCTGAGTTAGCGCAGATTAAAAAAAATAAAAGGAAGAGCTAGCACTCTGGGAATGAGATGTTTAGCACTTTGAGGTCATCTATGTGTTTGGCTAACTTGAATATAAAGATCCAAAAGGAACTCATTTATCGATGCTCACAGGAAAGTGAATATTTGACAATCTCTCTCTCTCTCTCTCTCTCTCTCTCTCTCTCTCTCTTTCTCCTCTCTCTCCTCTCTCTGTTTACTATCTTAGTCTTAAATCAAGAAAGAGCTGAGTGAGCCTTTGTAGGATCTGGATTCTATGAGTATGTCATGTCTCAGAGTTGGAAGCATCTTTTTCAACATTTCCATCCCTTGCCACAGGAATGCCAAAGCAAAAGACATCATTTCCCTAGAGTGGTAGATTTGGAGTGGAACTCAGTAAACTCACCATAAAATGAGCATTTGTATTGAGTAGAGTACAAGGAGCTTGGGAAGAGCAGAATGAATGATCTCCAATCTTTGCCCATGGATGTTTTTAGCTAGTGGAGGGTAGGATAGTTTCATGGATAGGTGGCCTGGAAAATAATGCTACCTGGAGACAATACTATCAGCAGAGAAATCCCAGGGTTACAGGAAAGTCTCGATGTCTGTGTAGTCTAGAAGAGCACACTCCTGAGTACATTTTCAAAGGCCATTAGGATACAGCAAGGACGTGGGCAGAAGAGCCTGCTGCTCAGTCAGCTGACTTGTCAGCCTCCATGAGCAGTGTGTCATGCAGCCTGGAGAGGCTTCAGGCAATGTAGGCCATCCCATGTTGACTGTCACACAGAGAGAGGGTCTGGAGGCATTTTCCTGGATCTATTAGAGGTTTCGAATAGCCCGTCCTTCTGCTCTACCCTGCTGTGCAAGTGATCCTTGCCCAGGTTCTTAGTTTCAGATACAAAGACCCAAGGGCACAATGGAAGTATTTTGCAGATGTGCCTGCTCGTGTGCAGTGTTGATTACAGTGCTGTTGGCTTCTGCAGTTGTTTTATTTGACTTTAAGTCCCTCTTATGTCTCCCAGCTATGGTTTCCCATATTCTGACTTCAATGGCCCTAGGGGAAACTTGTTATCAGTTGGATGTGGGAGGAGTTTGAGACTTTAAACATGGTGTGCTAGATGGAGGTAACTACTCCTCAGTTTCCTGTTTGGAGCAGGCAGGGCTGTGGTTCATTGGAAGCACTGCAGCTTGGACAGTCACTTCAGTCACAAAGCCTCGGAATTACCCTGCAATGCACACAGGTCACGAAGTAATAAAACGCCTTTTAAAATGTCATCCGCCGCACTGCACATTCCAACTAATAAATCCCCGTGACCTAGAGGTACCTGGGGGTCAAGCATTTGCAATATGGCCCCTGGTGCTGCCCTATTCCCTGGGAGATGAGCTGGCTTTATGAGTTTGTTGTTTGATGGTTGCCATAGAAGCCAGCACATCCATGCGGTGGAGAGGGGGACACGGGGCCTTGGCAATCTCTTTCCATCAGTCCAATGTTTGCAGCTTTTCAGGACTTGAAGTTTGGAAAGAAAAAAGTGGGAATGGAGACTCCCCAAGGACCAGCTCTATAATTTGTCATGCAGTGTGGTTGCCACCTAGGCTAGGAGAATAGGATGTGGGCTTTGGCTCAGTCTTCAGAGTAGAGAAAGAGAAGAGCTGGTGACAGAGGCAGGTATTTGGGCTATGAAAGGAGGCTGAGTCAAAACACCTTTTCATCTCAGCCCTTCCTAGAAGTAGGCACCAGGGAAGCATTGTAAGCTGATGACTAGTAGATTCTAAGAGGTCCTTGTATATTCTCAGGACTTCCCGAGGAGTGTGCAGGGCCAGGGTTCCCTGGGTTTCCAGGCTGGGTCTTCGGGGTTCTTTTTTCTGCCTTTACTCCTTTCTGGTACTGCCACCCAGTGCAAGGGGTGTTTCCTTTGTAGAGGTCATTCTTTTCGCTCATGTTATGGATGAATGAATGAAGGCTTGGAAAGTGGAGGAGGACCAGCTGAAGCAGCCTTGGAAAGCCATCAAGCTTTGGGTGATCTCTTAGGGGTAGATTGTCTCTGGCTGGGAGGGCAAAGATCACCAGTCCAGGAGACAGCATCCTGAGGGATCTGTGGATCCCAGAGAAACCGGTGGCAGGAGTAGAGTATTTTGTTTCTGTGGTCTTGATTGGAAACTGAGGCCTCCAGGCCATGACATTTCTCATAGAATTGCAGCTTCTCACAGAATCATCTCCTGGGTAAACCTTCTTGAATATAAGTTCTTATGTTATTGTTGTTTCTCTTGCAACAGGTACCTTGCTGACTTCCTAGGCCAGGTTCCATTTCCCCACACAGCACCTCACTCCTTCTGATGTGTTCTAATGTCTTCTTGTTCTTAGTTCTCGTCCCTTAGAGAAGCTACTTTCCACAGGCTTGTCCAAGGCTTCCAGGAAAACCATTGTATCAAAGTCTCTTTGATGTCCTTGCCATACTCAGCTACCAAACAGTAGTGACTCCAGTAGTACTGAGGTGCATAACAACCACACATAGTGTAATAATTTATTCATCGAATATAATTGATACATAAACAGTTTTCTGTTCTGATTTGACACCGTCCCGCTACTGATTTTTTGGCTCCTGCTGTGCCCTTGTTGCATAGAGCACCATGTGTTAACCAGTACCTGATAAGTTGATTAGGATACCAGGTCTCAATTGATGGGTGATGCCATTGAGACATGAAAAAGAAAAGGGAAGAGTGACCACACCATGGTGCTTGATAGCATGAGTGTGTCATTATAGTACTTTGTGAAGATAATAAAATCTACTGGAAGCCAGGCGGTGGTGGCGCACGCCTTTAATCCCAGCACTTGGGAGGCAGAGGCAGGTGGATTTCTGAGTTTGAGGCCAGCCTGGTCTACAAAGTAAGTTCCAGGACAGCCAGAGCTACACAGAGAAACCCTATCTTGAAAAAACAAAAACAAAAACAAAAATATCTACTGGAATAAGCCCTGGTACCCATTGTACCAATCTAGTGGGTTCCCAGAGATGGAAACTCTACTTATAGGAACTCATGTGTTAGGCAGTCCTGAAAACAAGTATGTGTCTATGCAACACAGCAAAACATCCCTCCATGTGCTTTCTGCCTTGATTTGCCTTTGTTCTGTTCATGACCTCTGTGTTACTGTTGTCGTTATTGTTGGTCAGAGACAAGGTCTCACTATGTAACTCAGCTGGACCTGGAAATGGTTGCAAGTGCCACGCACTCTGAAGTTCCCCTTTGTTACTACTACAGAAAATGGAAGGAGAGGATTTTGTCACCACTGGCTATTCCTATGGGGCAGCTGGGCCTGGCGGGGCTGGAAGTGGGGATGCGTTAGAATTCCTATGCAAATGTCATGGGTTAAAGCAGACTTTGCCACAGGGAAGCATTGATGAGGTTTTAAAAATAATGACCTGGTAAATTAATGGTGAACTTTAACAAGCTTTCAGGAGAAGTCCTCCAGGATGGTTCATTCACAACGTGAATGGGAAGTGGGCGTGGCTGAAAAGGCGGGTGCTCCCAGCTTGCACACCAAAAGTTCTAGAAGCACAGGTGATGGCTAGTCTGTCTCCTCTGATACACCTTGGCTGGTGGTCATTGGTCACACAATGTTCTAGGTAAAATACCCAAGTTGGGCTCAAAAGTAGCAATGCAGGGTTGGGAAGATGGCTCTGAGAATAAAGAACTTATGAGGACAATAAGTTTGAATATGAGGACAAGAGTTTGAACCTCCAGCCTCCACATAGATGCTAAGTAGATGTGGCAGCCCATGTATAATCCCCACATGAGCAAGTATAATCTTCATATGTGTGTGCAAGTCACAGACAGGGATTACTAGACAAGCTGGCTAGACTAGCTGAATACATAAGCTGTGTTTAACTGAGAGAGCTTGCCTCAGAAATACAGTAGAGAAGGTTTGAAGAAAATATCCTGTATTAACTTCTAACCTCCATGCCACATGCTCATCCGTACATGTGTACCCAATGCACATGTGAACACACACACACACACACACACACACACACACTTATGCATATCACACAGCACAACAGAGAGCATGGAGGTAGAATACTTGCTTAGCATGTCTGAGGTCCTTCGTTCCATCCTTAGTAGTTGTGAAAAGGAAGAAAGAAAAT